>CM076571.1:675839925-676009841 GCA_034641835.2 Pinus albicaulis | reverse complement strand
TGTCATTGATGGCAAAGGCGGCAACACTCAGGCAAAAGAGGTAGTGCTGAAGCAAAGGAAGGCAAAAGAGGCATAGCGAAAGCAATAGAGGCAGCAAGAAGACAGTCAAAATGTAACAGTCATAGAAGCACAGTGAGACAGAGGCAGAGTGACAGAAGCAGAGACAGAGGCAGAGAGCAGTTACAAAATTCCAGGAATCGCACACTCCAGCGAGCATTATACATATAATATAACACGAATCTTATTCTGGGAATCGCAGACTCCAGCCGGGCGTTACACATATAATACAGAACCATATTCCGGGAATCGCACTCTCCAACCGGCGGAGCACATATAATATATAAACCATATTCCGAGAATCGCTTAACCCTTTGGCAAAGTATACATATATGTCCGTTATATTATGGAGCGCACAAAACGAAGTTTTAGATGGTGGGACCTCTCCCCAATCGCAATCAGAACTTTCCGATTGATCGCAAGTCTTTTGTTATATGCTCCGATCGAAGGCCGAACCCGATCGATTTATATGCCACAGTTTATGAGCCAATCGCATCCGAGTTCCCAATCGCAATCGGAACTTTCCGATTGATCGCAAGTCTTTTGTTATATGCTCCGATCGAAGGCCGGACCCGATCGAGTTATATGCCACAGTTTATGAGCCAATCGCATCCGAGTTCCCAATCGCAATTGGAACTTTCCGATTGATCGCAAGTATTTTGTTATATGCTCCGATCAAAGGTGTGGACCCAATGGCGATTATATGATGGAATACTGTCTAATCATGGTCTGGACCTCAATCGACCTAACTTTCCGATTGATTGCAAGTCTTTTGTAATATGCTCCGATCAAGTGGCAGACTCGATGGCGATTATACGATGGAATTAATTGGTTCAATCGCGTCCGGAATCTCAATCGCAATCGGAACTCTCCGATTGATCGCACGACTTTGTAATATGTTGCGATTGAAGTGGCGGACCCGATCCTGTTATATGCGAGAGTTAATTTGTGCAAATCGCATCTGTGTTCTGATCGCAATCGGAACTTGTCTATAATGTGCCCCGATTGCATGTGTTCAAAGTTCGGACCCGATTGCGATATGAGCCATGTTTTATGTGGTCATCGCGTCCGTTTGATCAATCGCAATCGCAAGTTTTCGTTTGACACCACCGATCCGCCGACGGAGATGTGGGGCCCGACCCTTTCATGTATTAGTGGTTGTGATTCGACTTAGTGGATTGTAATATAAGACCAAAGGCTTAAGGTGGAGGGCGATTGCTTATATATAAAAGGATTGTTGTTAGATATATAAAACACGGTTGCAGTTGTATTAAAATATGTCACATGGGCTGTGAACCCATGGGCCTCGGCCTAATGAGAGGGCGATTATAAATATACAATGACTGTGATATATGTCCGTTACATTTGCGGAATGTTCCACATCAACAAGACACTTGCTGCAAGTCAGCAGTCACGCATTTTTATAAGAGGCACTGATATAAAAGCACTGTTACACGTATGCAGAAAATACACTACAGCAGAGGACATAAAAGCATATAGAGCAGAAAAGAGTCAAAACACAGTCACAGAAAAGAAAAATGCACAGCAAACCAAGAGACAAAATAAGTGAGCTGGAATTCATATTGTAATTCGAATGTAAATGTTTTAATTGTTTTTATTGTTTGTGATTCATTGGCAAGTCTCCGAGAGAAAACAAACTCCACTGTAATGTTAAAATTGACACCTACAGTTATAATTTCTGAGTAAGCTGATAAAAGGAGTGAAAAGGCAGAAGGCAAAGAGACATGACTTTCCATTTAGAATTCCAAGCAGAATACAAACAGTCATGTGAGGAAATCTATAAATAATATCATCTTGATATGCGTAGTGAGGTTTTTTTTTGGGAGCAAGGAGAGAGCATATATAGAGAGAATTGCATTATAGAAGGTAGAGAAGCTTAAGAGAAGCTAATAACAGGAACAGAGTTGATATCTGAGGTGAATCAACAAACATTCAGTTTGATAAAATGAGGAAGTTGGAGCTTCCCTATCAAGTTGCAGCTTGATAGCTGTCAGTTGTAGCTGACTGAGGTTGGAGCCTCCTGTAGGTTGGTGCCTGCAGAAAATTGAAGGGAGTTGGTGCTTCCTTGCAAGTTGTAGCTTGCAGAATTGAGGTAGGAGCCTCCCGTAGGTTGGTGCCTGCAGAAAAACAGTGGTGAGAGGGAGTTGGAGCTTGCCTTTGCATCACAACAATAATAAGATGTGGTTTTCTCCCTTTATGGGTTTCCACTTATATCTGGTGTCTCCGTGCATGATATTTATGTATTGATCTGATATGTATCATTTGCTTAATACCTGCTGCTCTCATATTAAGTCTACTGCTCTATTAAACTAATACTTTTTTATTACATTCTAAAATTACTCTCACATCAAATAGAGTTTGAAATGAAGGTGTAAATAAGTTTAATGAAAAGTTTAAAAGATCAGGAATGTATTAAACTGATTCACCCCCCCCTCTCAGTTTAATTAGAGATTCAACAATTGGTATCAGAGCGGGTTCCTTTGTACAAGTCTAACAACTGAAAGGAGATCCTAGGTTCCCAAGATGGCTAGTAAAGAAGGATGCTCAACCAATAAAGCCCCTTTCTTCACTGGTGAAAATTATGCTTTCTCGAAAATCAGAATGAAGACATACATAATGTCTCTAGGAATAGAAGTCTGGGCTGCTGTGGAATTAGGATATGCCCCGAAGTCAACGACGTAAAAGGACTCAAAACAAGATTTTGTGGCTAATGCAAAAGCCATGAATGCCATCCCGAATGGATTATGTGAAGCAGAGTTTATTAAAGTAATGCACAAAGACACTGCCAAGAAAATATGGGATACTCTTGAAGACATACATGAGGGAGACCAGAAAGTAAAAACTGCCAAACTTCAAGTATATAGAGCCCATTTTGAAAACTTAAAAATGAATGATGATGAAGATGTTGGCAGCTTCTTCTTAAAAGTTGCAGAAATTGTTAACAATATGAAAGCTCTTGGAGAAACCATACCAGAAAGTATAGTTGTGCAAAATATTCTAAGATCACTCCCATCCAGATTTAATCCCAAGGTATCTGCAATAGAAGAGACAGTGGATTGGGAGACTTTAACCATGAACCGGATACTTGGAAATCTAACAGCCTATGAAATGAGGCTCCCACAGAAGAAACCAAGTTCGAGGGAAGCAGCTTTTAAAACAGAAAAGAAGAAAGAAGAAGAGGAAGAAATATGCTCTTGCTCAGATGAAGAAGAAGAAAAATTTGTTAAGAAACTGGATAGAGGTTCAGGTAAATACAAAGGTAAAATTCCTTTCAAGTGCTTTAACTGTGGAAGAGTTGGACACTATGCTGCTAAGTGTCCTCACAAGAAAGCAAGGAATCAGGCTCAAGAGTCAGAAAAGAACAAATCAAAGAACTGGAAGAAGGGAAAGAAGTTCAACAGAAAATCTTTCTATGCTAAACAAGACAGCAGTACATCTGAAGATTCAGATGAACCCTCAAGTGAAGAAGGAACCTCATATTTTTTATTGATGGCCATAGAAGATCTTGAGGGACTCCTACTAGAAGATGAAGAAGAAGAAGGGGAAGTCGACCTCGAGGGAGAGCTAAGAAGTGCTCTGGAGGAGATTGAGAGACTCAAACTAAAATGCAGAAAACAAAAAGAGATTCTCCTCAAATGTGTGAAAGAAGAACAAAATTCAGAAGTCCTCATGCTGCTGAAGGTAAGGCTTGAAGAAGCCAAGAAGATAGAAGATATGTTACTTCATCAAATCAAGGATAAAACCCAAGAACAAGAGAAGTTGGAGGAAGAAGTGGTAGGTCTCAGGAAGAAACTAGAAAATGCTCAAAGGACAATGGTTATAAACTCTTCTCTACCAACAAGCTCTAGCAAGTTGAATGATATCCTAGTTGCTCAAAGATCCCCAATGATAAAAACAGGAATAGGCTATGAAGGAGAATCGAGTAAAGGCAAAGAAAAGGAAGACAAAAATATAATTTTTGTAAAAGCAATGAAAATTGATGAAGAAGCCCAGACCATTCCTATAAAAGAAGAAACATGTAATAAGAATGACAAAGATCAAAAGAAATCTCTAGTAACAAGGAATATAATGAATACTAAGATGGCAGAAAAAGAATCATATGCCCCTAAGTATATCAAATTTGGAAGTCATCAGAGGAAATTCTTCCCTCCTATGAAGAATGCCACCTGCTATGTCTGCCACAAGCCAGGACACATTGCTGCATATTGTTCTGCAAAGAAGAGTAATTCAAACCTGCAAAAGATGCAAACAGTGAAGAGGCTATCTCAAACAAACAAATGGAGAAAACAATCTTACATCAGGTATGCAAATAATTTATATGGTTATTGTTTTTATTGTAAGGAATTTGGCCATAAAATTATTGAATGTAGAAAGTATGGACAAAGACTGATGTTCAATACCTCAAGGAGGTTTATGAGTCAAAGCAATTTTGTTCATGCTCACAATTCTGAAAAAACTATAATCAAATGTTGTATATGCAATCAAATTGGGCATATATCTTCCAAGTGTTCTCTAAAGGGATATAATTCATCACCTCACCAAAGATACCAAACAAAAGGGGGCCTCCAGTGGATAAAGAAAGTGAATAAATGTGACCTAGCTCTAACTGCTCAAGATCTGAAAAGCCAGTGGTACTTGGACAGTGGCTGCTCCAAACACATGACTGGAGATAGAAGCAAGTTTATAACTCTTGATGAAAAGAAATCTGGCAATGTTATTTTTGGTAATGATAAATCAGGAAAGATCAAAGGAAAAGGCTCAGTCAGCATAGACAATGGCAGAAGAAAAGCCCAAGAGGTACTATTTGTGGATGGACTGAAAGAAAATTTACTGAGTGTCAGTCAGATGTGTGACAAAGGCTGTGAAGTTCTTTTTAGAGCACAAGATTGTGTAGTCGGGTCAAGCACAACAGGAAAGACTCTGCTCAAAGGTGTTCGAACAGAGAACAATGTATACATAGTGAAAGAGGAAGATGAAGCCTGCCATCTTAGCAAACTTGAGGAGTCATGGTTGTGGCATAGGAGATTGGAACATCTCAGCTTTGACCATATCATCAAATTGAGCAAGAAGAAAGCTGTCAAAGACATGCCAGAAATAAAAAGGCCTTCAAGTACTATATGCAAATCTTGTCAATTGGGGAAACAGACTGCACATCCTTTAAATCTAAAGAGGAGTTGTCAACAAGAAGACCACTCCAGCTTGTGCACATGGACCTGTGTGGACCTGCTAGAACTAGAACACCAAGTGGAGAATCCTATTTCATGCTGATAATAGATGACTTCTCCAGAATGACATGGGTTTCCTTTCTCAAAAATAAATCAGAAGCATTGGAAAAATTTAAGATATTCAAAGCATTAGCAGAAAATCAAACTGGATGCAAGCTGAAATGTATCAGATCAGATAGAGGAGGAGAATTCACAGATTATGACTTTGTAGACCTATTTAATGAACATGGAATAAAGCAACAATTTACTATTTCAGGGACACCTCAGCAGAATGGAGTAGCAGAGAGACAAAACAGGTCTGTACAACAAATAGCAAGAGCTATGATGCAAGAGAATAATATTGCTCAAACCTTCTGGGCAGAAGAAGTGCACACAGCAGTACATATCCTTAATAAAGCTCACTTAAGGCCAAGCAGTGACAAAACTCCATATGAACTATGGCATGGAAAGCCAACTTCAATAAAACATTTCAGAGTCTTTGGTAGCAAGTGTTACATAAAGAATAATGATGAAAACCTTGGGAAATTTGATGCAAGAGCAGATGAAGGGATTTTTCTAGGATATGCTTCCAAAAGAAAAGGGTACAGGTGCTACAACAAGATCCTTCGGAAGATAGTTGAAAGTATTGATGTGAGATTTGATGAAGAACTTCCAAACAATACAAGAAATACAGATTGCTGCAGTCCATCAGACAACCATGAAGAGGAAGACAAGGATGATGATGAAACAAGCAAGACAACAGATGATGCAGAGCTGAGCTCGAAAACCCCCTCAAGATACACTCAGAAGAATCATCCTGAAGATCAGATCATAGGAGACAAGAAAGCAGGAGTCCAAACAAGAAGGCAGCTAACAGAACAAACAAAAGAAGTATACATAGCCATGTTATCAAAAATAGAGCCAAAGAAATTTGAAGAAGCCAACAAGGACAAGTATTGGGTAAAAGAAATGAATGAAGAATTGGACCAAATTGAGAAGAACAATACTTGGGAACTAGTTCCTAGACCTATTGAGAAAAATATCATTGGTTCAAAATGGGTATTCAAAAACAAAATGAATGAGCAAGGACAAGTAATCAAGAATAAAGCCAGGCTGGTCTGCAAAGGATACTCACAAATTGAAGGACTTGACTATGATGAAACATTTGCACCTGTAGCCAGAATGGAGGCTATCAGAATGTTCCTGGCATTTGCATGCTACCAAGACTTCAAGGTATATCAAATGGATGTAAAGTCTACTTTTCTTAATGGAGATATAGAAGAAGAAGTGTATATGGAACAACCAGAAGGCTTCTCATTGACAGACAAAGAAGACTATGTGTGCAGACTGAAGAAGGCCCTATATGGACTGAAACAGGCTCCTCGTGCTTGGTACTCAAGACTGGACAAATATTTGCAAAAACAGGTTTTTAAGAGAGGTGGAGTAGACAGCAATCTATACATAAAAGCGCATGAAAATGAACTCCTAATTGTTGTTGTATATGTTGATGACATTATGTTTGGAAGCAACAAAGATGATCTAGAAAAAGGGTTTGCTGATGAGATGAAAACAGAGTTTGAAATGTCTATGATTGGAGAACTCAGTTTCTACTTGGGACTGCAAATTCAGCAAAAGAACACAGGCACATTCATTTCTCAAGAAAAATACTTAAAAGAAATGCTGGAAAAATTCAAAATGGAGGACTGCAAACCAATGACAACCCCCATGATCACGGGATGCAAGCTGTGTGCTGATGATAGGTCTGCAGATGTAGATCAAAAACTCTACATATCCATGATAGGAAGCCTGCTGTACTTGACAGCTTCAAGACCAGACATCATGCTAGCAGTAGGACTAGTGGCAAGATATCAAGCAACACCTAAACAAAACCATCTTCTGGCAGTAAAAAGAATACTCAGATATCTACAAGGAACAACACAATATGGGCTTTGGTATCCTAAAGGCAAGAGCTTCACCTTAACAGTGTACACAGATGCAGATTGGGCCAGCTATGTGGATGACAAGAAGAGTACAAGTGGAGGTGCATTCTATCTAGGAGAAATTCTGGTGGCATGGCTAAGCAAGAAACAAACATCCATATCTCTGTCTACAGCTGAAGCAGAATATATAGCAGCAGCAGCATGTTGTACACAAGTCATGTGGATGAAGCAAACTCTTCAAGACATGAAGGTAAGCATTAATGAACCTATCTCAATCAAATGTGATAATACAAGTTCTATAAGTATATCTAAAAATCCTGTGCTTCATTCAAAAACTAAACATATACCAATCAAGTATCATTTTCTCCGAGAACAAGTGGCTCAGAAGATAGTTAAACTGGACTATGTATCAACGAAAGAACAGATAGAAGATATATTTACCAAACCACTTGCAAGAGAACCATTCGAATACTTGAGAGACAAACTAGGGGTAGTATCTGTAGATACTATTCTCTAATATGAAGAGAAAGTACAGTCTCAGGGGGAGAACAAAACGAAGATATCATTCCAGGGGGAGAACAACCAGCAAGATAAGCATAAAACAAGTCCATAGGATCAGCATTATCAATATTATCAACATTCAGAAGCAACAAGAACCTTTCAATCGTAAAATGCATCATCTCTGTCTGCAATCTAGCACATATTACAGGCACTACAAATGAAACACAGCATAGTCTAATTTCGGCAGAAGAGGACCTAAACGTAACTCAGAGAAAGGAAATACAACGACAGAACCCATACAGAGAGATGAGGAGTCATCCTTTGCCATTGATGTCAAAGGGGGAGGAAGAACAAATAGCAGGAGGAAGAGCAAGCAACAAGAGAAAGAGAAAGAAAACAGAGAAAGTGGATTGCCATCAATGCCAAAGGGGGAGACTATTGGAAATATTGTCATTGATGGCAAAGGCGGCAGCACTCAGGAAAAAGAGGCAGCGCTGAAGCAAAGGAAGGCAAAAGAGGCACAACGAAAGCAATATAGGCAGCAAGAAGACAGTTAAAATGTAACAGTCATAGAAGCACAGTGAGACAGAGGCAGAGTGACAGAAGTAGAGACAGAGGCAGAGAGCAGTTACAAAATTCTGGGAATCGCACACTCTAGCGAGCATTATACATATAATATAACACAGAACCGTTATCGGAAGATAGAGACAGAGGCAGAGTGACAGAAGCAGAGACAGAGGCAGAGAGCAGTTACAAAATTCCGGGAATCGCACACTCCAGCGAGCATTATACATATAATATAACACGAATCTTATTCCGGGAATCGCAGACTCCAGCCGGGTGTTACACATATAATACATAACCATATTCCGGGAATCGCACTCTCCAACCGGCGGAGCACATATAATATATAAACCATATTCCGGGAATCGCTTAACCCTTTGGCAAAGTATACATATATGTCCGTTATATTATGGAGCGCACAAAATGAAGTTTTAGATGGTGGGACCTCTCCCCAATCGCAATCGGAACTTTCCGATTGATCGCAAGTCTTTTGTTATATGCTCCGATCGAAGGCCGGACCCGATCGAGTTATATGCCATAGTTTATGAGCCAATCGCATCCAAGTTCCCAATCGCAATCGAAACTTTCTGATTGATCGCAAGTCTTTTGTTATATGCTCCGATCAAAGGCCGGACCCGATCGAGTTATATGCCACAGTTTATGAGCTAATCGCATCCGAGTTCCCAATCGCAATCGAAACTTTCCGATTGATCGCAAGTCTTTTGTTATATGCTCCGATCAAAGGCCGGACCCGATGGCGATTATACGATGGAATTAATTGGTTCAATCGCGTCCGGAATCTCAATCGCAATCGGAACTCTCCGATTGATCGCACGACTTTGTAATATGTTGCGATTGAAGTGGCGGACCCGATGGCGATTATACGATGGAATTAATTGGTTCAATCGCGTCCGGAATCTCAATCGCATTCGGAACTCTCCGATTGATCGCACGACTTTGTAATATGTTGCGATTGAAGTGGCGGACCCGATCCTGTTATATGCGGGAGTTAATTTGTGAAAATCGCATCCGTGTTCTGATCGCAATCGGAACTTGTCTATAATGCGTCCCGATTGCATGTGTTCAAAGTTCGGACCCGATTGCGATATGAGCCATGTTTTATGTGGTCATCGCGTCCGTTTGATCAATCGCAATCGCAATTTTTCATTTGACACCACCGATCCACCGATGGAGATGTGGAGCCCGACCCTTTCATGTATTAGTGGTTGTGATTCGACTTATTGGATTGTAATATAAGACCAAAGGCTTAAGGTGGAGGGCGATTTCTTATATATAAAAGGATTGTTGTTAGATATATAAAACACGGTTGCAGTTGTATTAAAATATGTCACATGGGCTGTGAACCCACGGGCCTCGGCCTAATGGGAGGGCGATTATAAATATACAATGACTGTGATATATGTCCGTTCCATTTGCGGAATGTTCCACATCAACAAGACACTTGCTGCAAGTCAGCAGTCACGCATTTTTCTAAGAGGCACTAATATAAAAGCACTGTTACACGTATGCAGAAAATACACTACAGCAGAGGACAGAAAAGCATACAGAGCAGAAAAGAGTCAAAACACAGTCACAGAAAAGACAAATCCGCAGCAAACCAAGAGACAAAATAAGTGAGCTGGAATTCATATTGTAATTCGAATGTAAATGTTTTAATTGTTTTTATTGTTTGTGATGCATTGGCAAGTCTCCGAGAGAAAACAAACTCCCACTGTAATGTTAAAATTGACACCTACAGTTATAATTTCTGAGTAAGCCGATAAAAGGAGTGAGAAGGCAGAAGGCAAAGAGACATGACTTTCCATTTCGAATTCCAAGCAGAATACAAACAGTCATGTGAGGAAATCTATAAATAATATCATCTTGATATGCAGAGTGGTTTTTTTTTTTTTGGAGCAAGGGAGAGAGCATATATAGAGAGAATGCAGAATATAGAAGGCAGAGAAGATTAAGAGAAACTACAGAACAAAGCTGATATCTGAGGTAAATCAACAAACATTCAGTTTTAGAAAATGAGGAAGTTGGAGCTTCCCTATCAAGTTGCAGCCTGATAGCTGTCAGTTGTAGCTGACTGAGGTTGGAGCCTCCTGTAGGTTGGTGCCTGCAGAAAACTGAAGGGAGTTGGTGCTTCCTTGCAAGTTGTAGCTTGCATAATTGAGGTAGGAGCCTCCTGTAGGTTGGTGCCTGCAGAAAACAGTGGTGAGAGGGAGTTGGAGCTTGCCTTTGCATCACAACAATAATAAGATGTGGTTTTCTCCCTTTATGGGTTTCCACTTATATCTGGTGTCTCTGTGCATGATATTTATGTATTGATCTGATATGTATCATTTGCTTAATACCTGCTTCTGTCATATTAAGTCTACCGCTCTATTAAACTAATACTTTCTGATTACATTCTAAAATTACTCTCACATCAAATTGAGTTTGAAATGAAGGTGTAAATAAGTTTAATGAATAGTTTTAAAAGATCAGGAATGTATTAAACTAATTCAATTTCCGCTTAATTAAAGATTCAACATTGGGGTCTTTTATTTTTTGTAAGTCCTTTGATTGTTCTTTTAGGACTTTTTACCCTCTTTTTGATTTTTTGATTTTTTAAATTTTTTTACAAAATATGTGAATACAACTTGCAGAATGCAAAGTATCTACAGATTTACAAGATTATCAACATTCAAGTCAAAATTATGAATCCTATATTTATAGGTCAATAACACCAGCAACTATGGTTGTTGATAAAGAGGAACTTGAAAAAAAAGTCAAACATGATGATGAAAATAGTTCAAATTATGATTTTGTAAATATCATGAATGTTTACCAGTGTGAAGATATTGATAGTGAGGAAAAAGCAATAAAACTCGAAGAAATTGAAAAGGAAAACTTCCAAGAACCTGCAACAATGTTGAATGCAAAGACTTTATTCGGCAATCAAGAACAAGAAATAGCAGATTAAGTGTTCTAAAAGTGTTCCACTATCTTATGGAAATAAAGGTGAAGATGAAACCACGTTTGAAAATGAACAAGCATAAGCCATTTAAAAATAAGACAAAAATTAAAGCCGTGTTCTCATGTACTGTTGTAAGCTTAACTGAGACTTAGACCAGCATACATATCAATTAAGGGAAGAATGTTTATGTCTTATGTATTGTGTCATATTGTATTTTGTGTGTCTATAATATGGTTGGAATTAAGGGGGAGTGTTGGATGTATAGTAATTCTAACCAACCAAGTTCACAACATTTAATTTAGGAATGGTCTCAAACTCTCTCAAGTGTTAGCTTCCCGAAGAAGCTATCGCCACCAACATTCCAGAATCCAGAAGCTTCCTCATCTTGTATAAAAATCATTTTTTGTCAATAGAAAGTATCAAGTTAATGTGTTCATTCTCATATGATATCGTAACTCCTCTATGGAGTCTTCTGTTTCTTTCCTATTGATCATGTTTTTTAGGAGCATCTTCCAGCTATGTGTGAAAATTTTTATTTAATTGTGAATTTTGAAATTATTTCAAAATTTTATACATTGAATGAAGTAAAAAAGTCAACTTCATTGACATCATTTATATTCAGTAGATTTCAAAAATTTATCAAAATCAACTATCAAATAAAAAGAACTCCCTAGATTTTAAAAAATTATCAAAATCAACAATCAAATAAATATAGCTCCCTACATAAGACGCCAATGACATCCAAGAAGGAACGGAGAGAATTCTTCGAGACTTCGCTAGATTTATGAGGGTTAATGGGGTATAAAATAGTTTACAGGAATTTAATTAGTCATTGAATATTAACACCAACCGTTGATCAATTATTTTGAGGTAAACCAAAACAAATTTCGCAAGGCCTAAAATACATTAAAAGAATAGAATAAACAGTTTTGGAACTTATTTCAAATATCATTTGATTAAGCATGATTTCATTATAACTAGCCACATTAGTTCGTGTGTTTCAAAAAGCTTCCATCCTCTGCATTATTGGTTTCCATCTAAACCGCTATAGCTATGTGCTTTTAGCACAAGATTGGGATGCATTTCCCTCACATAGGATCCTATTTCTTGGAACCCATAAAATTTGTTTAACATTTAGCATAAATATTATAATGCGTTTCAGGTTTGTGAGCGGTGTACCTCTTGCCAATTAGGTGGCGAGTTGTCTAATTTTCAGGTTCGTCAATGGTGTACCTCTTGCCAATTAGGTGTAGAGTTGTCTCACTGTCTATGGGCCTGTTAGAAATGTCCCTAATTAAAAATATTAATTTGAAATGAATGTTTTTTAAATAGAAATAAATTTTTAATATTTAATATGGAAATGTTAATTTATAGGTGTTAATATTTAATATGGAAATGTTAATGTATAGGTGTAATATAATGATAATGATATTAGGGTGTAAATTGAAATATGGAAAACTAATCAAATATTAATTTGGAGAGGCAATTCTAATTATTTTCCTAATGAATTTAAACATGGTATGAAAATATGAGAGGTAAGAATTGTACTTGATATTTTGAATATATATTTTTATTTATAGAATTTGAATATAATTATATGAAAATTGAGTTTTTTAATAACGGTATATTGAATTCCATGTAAAATATAATACATATAATTGAGAGATAAAGAAGAAGATAATTTTGGAGAATAAGTATAATATTAAAAATATTATTACATTAAAACTTAAAAAGAAAATGTGAGGTGATAGACTTAAAGAGAAGAAGAAAACTAAGATATTATAATGAAAAACCACTCACAAATAGAGTTAAGGATGAAATCCACTTTCTTTTAGATTTTCGAGGTTATAGTCATGTTACATATAAATTTAGAATATTTTACATACCATCAACCTTCTTGATATTTTACGTTATCAAAACTCTATTGATCTTGGAAATATTCTCTTAACGCTTTTCAAGAATATAAAAAAAATTTAAAAAAAAATTGAGCTATAATTTATCTCCTTAAGTTCCTATATACTATTTATGTCTTAATCATTTTTAAGAATTTACAAGGTAAGTTCCTTAGGTCAAGAACCAAAGGTCACCGCTCACAAACAAATCACAAATCAGTATACCAGTATAATCATGTGGTTAAAACGCTCGAAGAGGGAAACAGTCCACGGCCTGAGTGAACGCAACCACTTCAAGAAATTTATTAATAAAAAGAAAAGTTACATATGTTTCTCTCATAAACAGTTACCGGAAAAATTACCCTCCATTCTCTTTAAATAGAGATCATGGACCAATCGGGTGTTAAGCCATGGATGAAGTGTCATTAATACCGAGTAGAAAGATAACTGTCGGATCACTACAAATCGTGACCGTCAGATTATAAGTTACAAATGTACATGGTAAAGAAACACACTTTACCTAACTCTACACTAGACTAAGTTATTCTTAACTATTTCCTGTGTGTCGAAATATCCCAACATCCCCCTTAAGAACAAATTGGGATAGGATTGAAGGATTTACAAAGGTGACACAATAGGAGAAGGAAATAGGAATTAAAGCCTATCCCCCCCTTAATGAAAACTTTCCTGAACTCCAAGCATGGATCAAAGTTTGGTAAACTTCGCTTCTGTGAGAGCCTTTGTAAAGGTATTGGCTTCTTGATCATTGGTTGGAAAGTGTTGCACTTCAAGAACACGATCATGAATGAAATTTTTGATGAAGTTTATGTGGATTTCAATGTGTTTCATACGCTGATGTTGAATTGGATATTGACATAGCTGAATGGCACGCTAATGAAGACCAAATTCAGATAGGATCTGACGGAGCCACATGGATTCCTTACTAGCTTCAACTACACCACGATACTTTGCTTCTGCTAAAGAAAGAGACATGTCACTTTGTTCCTTACAAGACCAAGTAATAGGTCCTGAACCAAGAGTGAATACATATCCTGCAGTAGACTTTCGATCATCAGGGTCACCAGCCCAACTGAACTGTGATGAATCCCGAACAGAGTTGTACCTCACATATATCAAAGTATTCTTTTAGCTGCTTTCCAGTGACTTTCATGAGGTTGGTGCATAAACTGAGCGATAATACCAATGACAAAGGAAATTTCAGGATGGGTATGGGTTAGATATAGAATTTTACCAACAAGTTTACGGTATAAGGTAGCATCAACTTCAGGGGTAGTACAAGTGACTGAAGTCTTGATTCTAGACTGAAAGGGAGAAGGGGTTGGCTTACAATCTTCCATGTGAAAGTGGTGTAGAAGATCACAGGCATACTTCGACTGAGAGAGGGTAATGCCTTCCTTGGATTGAAAGACTTGAAGACCAAGGAAATAATGCAAATTTCCTAAGTCTGTCATTTAAAGCTTATTTTTTAGGCTAGAATTAACATGGTTTATAAGGTTTGGATCACTACCAGTAAGGATAAGATCATCAACATAAAGAACAAGAATGGTGAAGGACTTAGCCACTTTCTTGGTGTAGACGGTGTTGTCAGAATGATACCTAGAAAAGCCATTATCTAACAGAAATATATCCATTTTGGCATACCAAGCCCGAGGAGATTGTTTGAGACCATAGAGAGATTTCCTAAGGCAAAAAACAAGGCTAGAGTTGTTTTGGATAAAGACGGGGGGGTTGTTCCATGTAGATTTCTTCATGCAAATATCCATGTAAGAAGGCAGATTTAACATCCATCTGATGGAATTCCCATTTAGAGGAGGAAACAAGGGAAAGAACAAGGCGGATAGAATTCATTTTGGCAATAGCGGAGAATGTTTCAGTATATTCAATGGCTTCAACTTGTGAAAATCCTTTAGCAACAAGACGAGCCTTATGTCTATCCACTTTTCCATCTGGTCCAAACTTTGTTTTGTACACCCATGTGCATCTGACAAGTAATCTTCCTTTTGGAAGAAGAACAAGATCCAAAGTATTGTTTGCTAATAAGCAACAATATTCTTCATTCATAGCTTCATCCCAATCTGGATGACCGGAAGCTTCTTCAAATGTTTCTGGATCAGGATTTCCTAGAACTTGAGCCAATAAGGAAGAGGCTCTTTTGAGCTAAGAACATGTACGCCGTCGATCTGCAGGGTCACTTGCAAGAGAACCTACTGCATCCCGAGTAGAAAAGACCCATCTTGGAAGTTGTGGAGTGTAAGGAATAATTTCAAGAGGTGGAGGAGGATTTTCATCCTTTCTGTCATCATCTGAACTATAAGGAATGCTATTAATAATAGAAGAGAGAGAGAGAGAGGTGGCACATATGTCGAATCAGGCTCGCAGGCCAAAGGTGGCACACCCGCCAAACTAGGCTCGCAAGCCAATATAATTTCATCAAATTTTACATCTTTTCTAATTATTATATTTTTGGATTTTGGTTGAAGAATTCTATATCCTTTGACATCTTCAGAATATCGAACAAAAATTCATTTTTCACTCTTAGGTTCTCATGCTTTATGTTTCACATCTGGAATATGGGCCCAAGCATCACTTCCAAAAACACGAAAGTGACTTACATCTAGTTTGATTGAGCTCCAAGCTTCTTCTGGAGTTATATTCCTTAAAAAGTTAGTAGGAGTGTGATTTACTATGTAATTTTCACAGTTAATTTCTTCTGCCCAAAAATTGAGACTAAATCCTTTAGATTGAAGCATACAATTAGCCATTTCTTTTAAGGTGCGATTCTTCCTTTCAACCACACCATTTTGTTGTGGAGTATATGGAACAGTATGCTGCAATTGAATGCCATGCTTAGTGTAGAACTTGATAAATATCTTGTTAACATATTATCCTCCATTGTCTGATCTTAACTTAAGAATTTGATATCTAGATTGTTTCTCAACAAAGGCCTTAAAGGCCAAGAACATGTTAAAAACTTCACTCTTGAGTTTTAAGAAGTATACCCAAGTGCATCTAGAAAAGTCATCAATGAAAGTTAAGAAGTACTTGCAACCAGAGAAAGAAACAATAGGAAGTGGACCACATAGATCACTGTGCACAAGTCGCAAAGGGGTTGAAGCGTGCCAAGGGGCATGTTTTTCAAAACTATCCGGATGATGTTTTCTGAGTACACATCCAGAGCAAACACCATCTCAGCAAGATACCACAGGAAGGTCTATCACCATTCCCGTTCTTTATGTTGCTGATCCTATCCTTACTGGTAGTGATCCAAACCGTATAAACCATGTGAAGTCTAGCCTCAAAAATAAGTTTGAAATGACAGACTTAGGACACCAGAATTATTTCCTTGGTCTTTAAGCCTTGCAATCCAACGAAGGCATTACCCTCTCTCAGTCCAAGTATGCCTATGATCTTCTACTCCACTTTCACATGGAATATTGTAAGCTAGCCCCTTCTCCTTTTCAGTATGGAGTCAAGCTTTCAGTCACTTGTACTACCCCTGAAATTGATGCTACCTTATACCATCAACTTGTTGGTAAACTTCTGTATCTAACCCATATCCTTCCTGACCTTTCCTTTGTCGTTGGTTTTATTCCTCAGTTTATGGACCAACCTCATGAAAGTCACTGGAAAGTAGCTAAAAGAATACTTCGATATATTCGAGGTACAGTTCAGTTCGGGATTCATTATAGTGCAGGAGAATCTCCATTTGTTGATTCGTTTCACTGACTCTGATTGCCACCTAAATGATGAAATTTCCTTTAACTAATTGTAAAATTGTTGAGAACACAAAGTTATTTTCTTGACTTATTTTTTTCAAAATTTATAATGTTAATTTTATATTTTTAATATAAAAGTCATTACATCATTGAAATTTGTCAATGTTAATGCATGGTAAGAGGTTTTTAAACAATCAAACAATGTTTTTCTTCTTCTTTAAATAACAAGAATGCAATATATATGCATTTTAATATTATGATATATGGTCTCTAAAAATATATTAAAAATAATAATCTCAATATATATTAAAGGAATATACATTGTAGACTCTATATGTATGTATCTTCATGAACAATAGATTCCTATAGCCTATAAGAAAATAAAATTAACAATAGAGAAATAAGGTGACATTGAGAAAGATCACAATTTTGATGTATTTGAGGTCCAAGCCATTAGTTTTTTCCATTCTAAACATAAATCCAAGGAAATCAAATCAACAAAAATATATGTTAAAGTTGTCATGGATGTTGAGTTTTTCCGGAATGTGCATCCACATGATCCATTCCCAGAGGTTGGTTGGTTATTCCAACACCCCCAACTCCATATCTAATGCAACTTAGGTGAATTTAACCTAGACCTATTCTCTAATACCATATTACGGTTTTCCATTTATTCAAAACCCAAAGGCATTAGTAAAATAATAAACCCATAATATTAGCTTCATTTGGTGGTTGGTCACATGTTCCTAAGGTGGCGATTAGTCCACTTGATTCCTATATGTGCAGTAGTTATTCTAAAATCTCCTACCTAAAACAAATAAATGGAAAGAACATGCACATGTTCTCGATCATGTTCATGTTTTTGCGAAGCAGATACATTTTTTTGGCCAAGCATACTTGATTGCTGCTATAGGTTACTCTAAAAATAATATTCTATATCATTAATGAAAATCCTTGAGCTTAAGGCTCATGCATAAAACCTAGATATAGGGACATAAGATGTCACTAGACGATCTTTCCCCTTGTAGCTATAAATTTCATTAAGATGTTTCATGGAACATAATTAGGCATGTAGACCTTGACCATATTTTTTGTAGGGAAACAACACCTTGAGGCCCTTAATATTGATCAACAAAGTGAATCAATAATCTTATGGAATAAATGTAGATTTATGCTTAAGCTCAATAATAAATACTAGTAAAATTTAAGCCTCTTGATGAGGTTAATGGGGGATCCTATCCTTTACCCTAATTACAAATATTCTACACATATATGGCTAAAAATGATTCCTTAAACAAACTTTCTTGGCCTATTTATGCTTTAGGTATGTTCTAGGGCTCAAGTATCATGAATGAGACCACCAATTATTATAGTCTACCTCTCAAAGGGTTCTTTTTGTTTTTTGTAGGGATATGATGAGTAGTAGGATATTTCAAGCACTAGCTATAACAATTAGGTAATTGGATATAATAAAGAGAGTAAACCTAGGCCTTGAGTGCTAAATAAATCCTCTAGGTGTATAGGTACATCAAGGAAATCTTGAACCACAACTGAGGATCTGATAATGGTATCCTTTGGTTTCGAAATAGAGATATACAACATTAATATTTTTTAGAAATTGAGTGTGAGTAGGGTATTTGTTAAGGGTTTTTTCATGACCACCAACCAATTTAATTTTGAATAATGTGGTGTTGTTTTGTCTACCACTAACCATCTTCATTGAAATTTCTTTATATGTGTTTTGTAGGCGATTTCACAATTTACCTATATTTCTATTAACATGGTCACTTGTACTCATTCACTTGATTATATACTTAAAATTCAAGATTTATTTCACTCAAATTAACAATATTGTATTTTTTTTTTTTTTCATGTCACCTTAGCAGGTGGAGTACTACCAATGATGCATTATAGAGTGTGATTACAATGATTTTATTTTTGAACTATTTGTTTAGGAAACTCATTTTACAATAAATATTCATGTAATAAATTTGAAAAATAAAGTACAAAATACCTTAAAATCCCTTATTCAATTTAACAATGATTTAGAACATTAACTTTTATTATCCCAAATAAACTTAACTCTTACGCACCTAGGAGAAATTACCTTTTCAAGTACATTATTTACAACCAATTTTGACCGTAAAACATGAAATTTTAGGGTGTTAATCCCATAAAATGTCTATGGAGATAATGAAATGATATATTTATGCTCAAGAAGTAATAAAGTATATTGTTCTTTAAACTAACCTAGAATATTTGTTGGATTATTCAACAAAAAAAATTGAATTTGGCTAGATAGAAAAAAATCTTCCGGAAGGACATGAAAATTTTGAACTTTAAGAATATTTGATGATGATATTCATTTCATAAATGAGGGTTTGATTCCAATGAAATATTTGCAAAAAAAAATCCTTCTACATAATGACATGGAATTCATTTATTACAAAATTCCTACAAGTTCTTGTCAATAATGGTCACCAAAGTTCCCCATGTGTACATTTTAATTCTCAAGCTCTTCTTAGTCTAAATCATTATAATTCCCCTTACATTTTATCTATAAAAATCTATGGACACTCTTTTCCTTAACATAGTATCATTATCTTCAAATTCTATTGTGATCTTTATTTGTTGTTACAAAGTCATAGCATTATTCTTTTCCATTACCTAGTTTCCTTCATTATCCCACACACGTTTTTAGTTAAATGTTATGCCTTAAGTGCATAAGTTAATGAGTGTGATAGGTCACAAGATCCAAAATGTTTGTGTGACAAGGCCTTCAATTAATGATGGTATTTAAATTAAATCCTTCAAAAAGCAAGAAAACTAGGGCCTTCAATTGGTAAGGTACTTAAATTGAATGGTTGAGAGAGCAACAAAACTTAAATTGAATGGTTGAGAGAGCAACAAAACCTAGATTTATTGTCAGGTACACAATTGGCTTTAATGAATGGTGATTTTGACATAAAATTCTCCACAATGAAAAAAACTTGGCTTTAATGAATGGTGAATTTGACATAAAATTCTCCACAATGAACAAAACCTAGAGATGGTCTAGGAATAAATTCTTATGAAAATCAAACATTGCATGATCTGTTCGGCTTGGTGTGGTTGTGCGTACCATTTTTTCTCAATTGGATCAATCCAATCCATCATATATGTGTATGTAGCTAACTAGCTTTCCACTTTCCTCTTTCAATATGTATGGATTAACTCATTGGATAATGTAAATTTACTCCTTAATGAAAGTAATTCTATCTCCATGTCCACAGAAATATAATGTATACTCACAACACATATATGGCTTGTTGGGTCACCAAATTACTACATGATGTGTTTTTTGGAACGTAGATGGTTGGAGAATTAGGAGAGGATACGTGGTTACATTTTCACACTATGAAGAAAACAATTTGGAAGGCCGTGATCATATGTGTTTCAAACTTGTCAACCATAAAAGAAGAAGCACATGGCTTGGTGTGCGTTATTGTCACTTCAAGACAAGTCCCGTCCAATAAAGACGATGGAATATATCTCATGTCCACATGCAAAGAATGATCTTGATTTATGTTGATTTATGTGCTTCTATGAAGCTTTTTACCACAATCAAAAAAAGAAAAATTAAGCTACCCTTTAAATGTGATGCAAATCAAACTGCATTTTAGAATAAGAGTCCAACACATTAATACTTTTTTTGTATAATCATATACATTAAGTAAAATACATTAAGAATTGAACAAACATTCCTTATACACTGACCACAATCCAGTTAAACATCAACTCATGAATAAGTGATTGAAATTCTTATATACTATCCTTAAAATGAATGATTAATTGTTCCATTATATTAGTACACAACTAAAATGATTATGAAAAAATATCTTGCCTACTCAAGCTACCTGAATTGTTGTTAGCATACTAATGTTGAGAAATTACTAAAGACAGAGAAGGAAAGAATCTAGATCTATTTGTCAAACTACCTATTTACAAACATTATATTTCTATCTCTGGAATCAATTATTATACTATAGTTCTCAATTTTAAAAATCTATGTATTATATATCAGCCAATATAAAACAATTTCGACGTGTACAAAAACCACTACGATAAACATCTCTTTAAATTTCATGAAAATTCATCACGAATTTCATCAAGCCTAGCTCTGATATTATCGTCATATCTCGTAACCTTTCTCTAATATTGACATAAAGGGCCTTAAGTCATTCTCTTAATTTAGTGTTGATCTCACATGTGAATTTGTAGTAAAGCATTTGTGGCACAGATCTGTCACCTGTGAAATGTTGCATTTCAACATAGAAAAAATGTCAAGTGCATTGTATTGCATGGAAGTAAAAATCAGATCGAAAAAATGTGAAATGAATTGTATTGCATGGAAGTTAAAATCACGTGATCTGTAGTATCAACAGTTGTGAAATGAATTGTATTGCATGGAAGTTAAAATCACGTGATCTGTAGTATCAATAGTTGTGAGAGTACTCTTTTTTTGGAGAGGAGCATAGTCATGTCATGAGGGAAAATTGAAATGTAATATATTACAATATAATAATAATTTTTTTATTGCTATTTTTTGCAATGTTAAAATAATCTCTATCATATAAAAAGTTGCATCATAACACAATTTCTCTTTCATTTGAAATGTTGCACCATAACACAATTATTATAATTTATTCTGGATACCATATATCATATAACTATATTTAAAAAAAAAAATTCACAAAAACTAAAACACACTTCAAAAAAAGTTCATTACTATGAAAAAAAAAATAAAAAAAAAATAATAATTATAATATATAAAAAAATCATTACCATATATATAAAAAATAAAACTATTATAAAATATAATAAAAAAATCATATTTCTACATCAATATAATTTTACATTATTTCTCATAAAAAAAAACATCACACTAGATATTTTATATTTAAAAACAAAAATCACAAAAACTAAAACACACGTCAAAACAGTTCATTACTATGAAAAATAAAATATACAAACAAAATAATTATAATATATAAAAAAATCATTACCATATATACATACAAAATAAATAAATAAATAAATAAATGTTATAATATATAATAATATAAAATTATATTTCTACATCAAAAGTTCATTACTATGGCAATCAAATATACAAACAAAATAATTATAATATATAAAAAAGTCATTACCATATATATATATAAATAAAATTATTATAATATATAATAAAAGTATATATATATATATTTCTACATCAATATATTTTTACGTTGTATCTCATCAAAAATACATCACACTAAATATTTTATAATTTACCCAATTGAAAAAAAACTCATCCTACCAAACCAAATTAAGAAGGTATACATAAAACTGATGATACAACCAAAAGAAGTCCTTGTGGTGGAATGGATAAGTTCTGTAATACCAAATTAACTAGGTAAACATGAAAACTGATGATACAACCAAAAGAAGTCCTTGTGGTGGAATGGATAAGTTCTGTAATACCAAATTAACTAGGTAAACATGAAAAAGTTTGGTCACTAGGTACATATAAAATTGAGATATTCATAAACCTTTTTGGAGGTGTATGTTTTGTAACTAGGTAAATATAAAACTAGAGTATCCATAAACCATTTTGGAGGTGTATGTTTGGATCGAGGTGTAGGTAGTGTATGTTTGGATCTAGGTGTAGGTTTGGTAACTAGGTAAACATAAAAGCGAAGTTTGGAGGTGTCAGCTCGATTCATTCCATGTGTTTGTTACTAATTAAGTCAATTCACATTTAAAAAAAATTCAAACTTAACATTAAGTTTAAATAAATAGTAAAATTGTAATTTTCACAAAATACTTTGAATGACAATCTTGATTAAAAACTATTTATTTTAATACTTATTATAATTTACTTATTGCTAATTTAATAAAAAAAATTAAATTAAAAATCTATTTATAAAATTGAAATTTTATTACTTATGGTCAATTTAGTATATTTTTAAATATAAAAATATTTATATAGCTGGTTTCCCTTTTCTTGGAGGTACTTCTAAATTATTATTCTTTTGCTTTGTTCCCTGATAATTACCTCTCCAGCCGATTTGTTATATAACCGACGAGGAACCTTCAAGCCCTGTAGTCCCAGCAATAAAAGGAAGAGAACTTTTATACAACGCAAACCAACTGCAAAATTTTATTTTTCCCGGTTGTGGTTGTGTAGAGGGAAAAATTGTTAGTCAATTTGTTTTGAAATTTATTTTGGATGTTTTAAAGGTTTTTAATGGTTTTGAATTTATTTTTCTTATAAAAAAAAAATATGATTCAAACACTGTTATTGTAAGATTATTGTAAGAGTTTTTAAATTTTTTTTTTCCAACCACTTTTGGCCATCGAGACAATTCCTCCTCTCCATAGACAACTCCATTAACCATTGTTGGTTAGATTTTCAAACTTGATAAGCACTGTTCATTTCGATATTTTTAAGAAGCATTCCAGCCGTTGATGGATATTTCTTGAAATTTGGGAGTTGTTATGTTGAAATATTAAACTCACTTGCAAACCATGTGCAGGAGAAATAGGAGTACAGCAGGGGTAGAATGGTTGAGTGCACACCATCGTGCATTTAACAAATAAATCAATGAAACTGTAAGGATGTTTTTTTGTTTATGGGATGTAGCCACCTTTGTAGAAGAATTGAAGGTTTTGTGGTTCAAACCACGCAAAAACAATTTTTTGATAAACAGTCTTATCAGGCTTTTAAGCCCTCACCAACCAAAAAACGGGAGTTTTGTGTTTACGCGGAAATTTTGATTTGAATGGGCCACGTCATGGTGGACCCCATTTTCAATCTCGCACATCGCAAAATTTTGAAGTTACCCGACCGCAGCCACAATGCTATGTTATTTAGTTTGCGATGTGATATTGCTGATATCGCATATCACATATCGCATGTGCAATAGGTTAAGTTTATTTCCCACCGCAGCCGCGAAGTCATGTTGTTCCACTTGTGATGCGATATCGCCACCATCGCATATCGCATATCGCATGCGCAAAGTGTTTAGGTTACCGCCCACAGACCAAGTGATATAGATTGCGATGCAATACGGGCTCCACCAGCGGCCAATGAAATCACGATCGTGTGGAATTGGGGTCTATTGACATAGGGGTTGTTTGGTATGCGGAAGTGATTCCAGTGTGGTTTAATATCCGTTTGAAGTCTGGGATAATAGTTATAAACATTGGGTAAGTTTTTTTGTTATGCGGCATATGATATAAGGTTTTAAAACCTTAGTGTAACGTTTTTTGTTATATTTTAAACGTTGCACCATATAAAAAGAATAGCGCATAGGCTTATTCACTAGCAGAGCATAGAAATGCAAAAAGATAGAGTTTTGTTCAACTGTGTGTCCGAAGACAAAACACGGTGAAGATAGAAACAGAGTATTGTAAGCACTGTATGTTCACTTTTCTGTGAGAGACAGAGAGAGTTTTTTTTTAAGGACATTGTGTGTTGCAGTAGTTCCACACATATTTTTAAATCCCTCTGATAGAGGAAGAAAATCATTTTGTAATAGTTTTCATTTTAACGAAATAGAAGCATTTTGTGTTAAAGTCTCTGTCCAGCAAACAAATTTCTATAAGTGTTCTCTGTGTTAGAAGGAGAATTTTTATTCTCTCTGTGTGTTCCGGAATATTCCGAAATTCCAACATGGTATCAGAGCTAGTCCTGGCACTTTGAAGGATAGTCAAAGAAGCTGAAGGAAGGAGTTTGTTGCAGTAGTTCTCCAGCAATGTGAAGGCTCAGCAAAAGTCCAAGTATTTCTCAAAAACATAATTTTGTTTTGTTGTGTTTAAGAAAAAGAGTTTAGTCCACAGAAGTATTTTTGAAGACAGAGTTTGTCTCTTAAGCAAAGAGATAGTTTATTTAAAAACACAGTCAAGTTATTTGAGCATAGTTCAGTTTGCTAGCAATGGAAGGAGCCAGCACAAGCATGAGTATTAATAATCAGCTCCCACATTTCAATGGGAAGAACTATGAATATTAGGCAATCACCATTGGAGCCCTGTTTTCCTCTCAAGACTTATGGGAGCTAGTCGAAGATGGTTTTGAAGAACCAGCAGATGAAAATTCTTTTAATGCCTTAACACAGGAAGAGAAGGATTTGTTGAAGAGCGATAGGAAGAAGGACTCAAAAGCCCTCTTCTATCTCTATCAAGCAGTACATGAGAGTGTGTTTCGAAGGATAGCATTAGCTAAGAGGTCCAAAGATACATGGGATACCATCTAGATTTTCTATCAAGGTATGGATAAGGTGAAGACAGCAAAGCTACAATTGCTGAGGAGAGACTTTGAGACTCTTTGTATGAAAGAGTCTGATAACATAGACTCATTCTTCACACATGTGATTGGGTTGGTTACTCAGATAAAGTCTCATGGAGAAACACTTGAAGAAAGAAGGGTAGTGGAGAAACTATTGAGGAGCTTACCCTCAAGGTTTGATGTGATAGTCACAACCCTTGAAGAGACAAAGGATCTCTCAAATTTTTCAGTTGATGAATTTCATGGATCACTGATGACACATGAACAAATATTGGGTAGAAATTCACACTCATATTTAGAGCATGTCTTCAAGACCCAAATGTCCTTTGGAAGATGAAGAGGTCAAGGCAAAGGAAATTACAGAGGAAAAGGAAGAGGTAGAAGCCAAAATAGAGGAGGAAGAAACAACCCTACAAGTGGAAGGGGCATCAATCAAAATCAGAACCAAGGCCAAGGTAGCAGCGAGCAAGGTGGACAAAATCAAGCACATGGACAAAGCTATGACAAATCCCAAGTCCAATGTCATTACTGTAAGAAGTATGGCTATTATGCCAATGAATGTAGGAAGAAACATAGTGACATGGGTAGTAGACCCTGTGCTAATTTACTAAATAAAATATCAGCCAAGATACGTTTTTTTTAGCATGTAATATGGCTGAGGAAAAGAATGAAGATATATGGTTTCTAGATTGAGGATGTAGTAACCATATGACTGGAAACATTGCCATGTTTTCCATGTTAAATGAAAATGTAAAGTCTCAAGTTACATTGGGGATATACAGTAAGGTCTTTGTCATGGGAAAAGGCAGAGTAGGTGTATTGACAAAGAAGGGAGAAAATAAGAGCATATTTGATATATATTATGTACCAAGTATGAAATGTAATTTGTTAAGAATTGGACATCTCATCCAAAAGGGCTACAATGTTTTCTTTGAAGATGATGTATGCACCATCATGGTTAAACCACCAAGCAAACAATGTATTGCACAAGTGAAGATGATAAGGAACAGAATGTTCCCTCTCAAGACGAGAGAAGATTTTAAGAAATGAGATGAAATGGCAGCAGTAACACAAGAGACATTCCAAAAGGAAGAAAAAGATGAAAATTGGTTATGGCATTTGAGATTTGGACATCTAAACTTTGGAGGTTTGAATTTGTTGCATAGGAAAGGAATGGTAGGATTACCATTGATTGAGAAACTAGACAACCTATGTGTAGGCTGCAACTTGGGAAAACAATACAGAGAAAACTTTCCATCAGGAAAGAGCATAACGATAAAGGAAACCTTAGAAATTGTCCATTCAGATTTGTGTGGGCCAATGAAAACACCATCACTAGCAAGTAGCCATTATATGCTGACTTTTATTGATGATTTCACAAGGAAAACTTGGGTTTATTTCTTGAAATATAAAAGTGAAGTTTTTGAAAAATTCTGCCATTTTAAGGCTCTTGTTAAGAACCAAAGTGGGTAGCATATTAAAGTTTTAAGGATTGATAGAGGAGGTGAGTATATATGAAAATAATTTCTGCATTTTTGTAGATAAAATGGCATACACAAGAAATTTACAGCAAGGTACACATCACAGCAAAATGGAGTTGTTGAAAGGAAAAATAGAACAATCATGGACATGGTGAGAAGTATGCTAAAGGAAAAACATTTGCCAAATGATTATTGGGTTGAAGTTGTACATTGTGCAACATACATCTTGAATAGATGCCCAACCAAAGCAGTAATGAACAGAGTTCTGGAAGAAGCATGGAGTGGCATAAAACATGGTGTCACCCACATGAGAGTTTTTCGTTGTGTGGCTTATGCACACATTCTAGATCAGCTAAGGAAGAAGTTGCACAGTAAGGGGGAGAAGTGAATTTTTATTGGATACAATGAAGAATCCAAGACATATAGATTGTATAACCCATCCACCAAGAAATTTATTATAAGAAGAGATGTTCAATTCATTGAGGAAGAAGCTTGGGATGGAAGCATTGAGAAAATAGTCAATGTTAAGAGTTCTTTGTCTCATGATGAGAATGAGGATGAGACGGCTGAAATACATCCCTCATTAGTAGCACCACCTCCACCAACAGAAGGAAAACAAGGAACACCAAAAGAAGGAATGAGGACACCCTTGAGAAGTAATGATAATGCTTCTTCAAGCACACCACAAGGAGCAGATTTGAGTGCTTCTTCAAGCACAATTACACCAAATGAAAGAGGAACCAGATTCAGAAATTTGAATGATATTTATGAGCAAGAGGCAGTAAATGAAGGTATGGACTCTTTATTTGCATTATATTGTCATGTTGATGATACTATTCATTTTGAAGAAGCTATAAAAGATAATAAATCGATAGATGCTATGGATGAAGAAATGAATGCAATAGAGAAAAATAAAACATGGGAATTGGTTGATCTCCCAAAAGGCAAGGAAGTCATTGGAGTGAAATGGGTTTACAAGACCAAAAGCAATGCTGAAGGTAAGATTGAAAGACACAAGGCCAAACTTGTTGTCAAAGGCTACAAGAAGCAACATGGAAGAGATTATTAAGAAACATTTGCACCGGTTGCAAGAATGAAAATAGTGAGAGCAGTGTTGTCTATAGCAGCACAACACAAGTGGAAGGTTTACCAAATGGATGTGAAATAAACATTCCTAAATGGAGTATTGATGGAAGAGGTTTATGTTGAACAACCTCTAGGCTATGATAAAAAGGGCCAAGAGCACAAAGTTTGCAGATTGAAGAAATCTCTTTATGGGCTGAAACAAGCACCAAGACCATGGTATAGTAGGATAAATTCCTATCTACTAGAAAATGGGTTTGAAAAATGTGAAGGAGAACCCACATTATACATCATGGAGAAAGATGGTAAGATGCTGATTGTTGTTTTATATGTTGATGATGTGATATTTACAGGTAATGATGCTTACCTCATTGAGAATTTTAAATCAGTCATGAAAGATGAATTTGAGATGACTGATATTGGATTACTGAAATACTTCTTAGGAATAGAAGTAGAGGAAAATGAAAATAAAATTTTTATTTCTCAAGCTAAATACGTAAAGAAGTTTTGGAAATATTTAACATGCGGGATTGCAAAGCAGCAATTACTCCCATAGTGATGGGATTGAAACTCGATAAAGAGGACAACAACAAATATTTTGATCCTAGTTTGTACAAGAGAATAGTTGGTAGCCTCATGTATTTGACTGAAACTAGGCTTGATATTATGCATGTTGTGAGTTTAATTTCCATATTTATGGAAAGGCCAAAGGAGGAACATTAGAATGCAGCAAAAAGAATTCTGAGGTATGTGAAAGGAACTAAAATGTATGGAATTCTATATACCACTTCAGAAAATTCTGAGTTGATTGGATATATTGACATTTATTGGCTTGGAAGTATAGATGACCGGAAAAGTACATCTAGCTATGTTTTTCATATGGGTTCAGGAGCCATTTCATGGGCTTATACGAAATAGCCAATTGTGGCATTGTCTATAGCAGAAGCAAAATATGTGGCAGCTACAACAGCAGCATGTCAAGCAGTTTGGATGAGGAGAATGTTGAGAAGTTCATGTCAGGAACAGGTAAAGGGCACAATAATTTATTGTGACAATAGCTCAGTGATAGCATTGTCAAAGAATTATGTGTTTCACAAGAGAAAAAAACACATAGATTCCAAGTTTCACTACATCAGGGAGCTACTGAACAATGGCGAAATTGTTCTAAAACATTGCAGAATAGAGGAGCAATTTGTAGACATTCTGACAAAGCCATTGGGACAAAAGAGTTTTGATTATCTGAGAAAATGCATGGGTATGACAGAAAACCCAGCAACTGACTTTAAGGGGGAGTGTTGAAATATTAAACTTACCTACAAACCTTGTACAAGAGAAAGAGGAGAACATCAGGGGTAGAATGGTTGAGTGCACGCCATTGTGCATTTAACAAAGAAAAAAATGAAACTGTAAGGATTTTTTTTTTTTATTGGCTGCAGCCACCTTTGCAGAAGAATTGAAGGTTTTTTGGTTCAAACCATGCAACAATAGATTTTTGATAAACAGTCTTATCGGGCTTTTAAGCCCTCACCAACCAACAAATGGGAGTTTTATGTTTACGTGGCAATTTTGATTTTAATGGGCCACGTCATGGTGGACCCCATTTTCAATCTCACACATCAAAACATTTTTAAGTTACCCAACCACAGCCGCAATGCTATGTTATTTAGTTTGTGATGCGATATTGTCGATATCGCATATCGCATATCGCATGCACAATATGTTAAGTTTATTTCTCACCATAGTGGCGAAGTCATGTTGCTCCACTTGTGATGCGATATCGCCACCATCGCATATCACATGTGCAAAATGTTTAGCTTACCGCCCGCAGACCAAGTCATATAGATTGCGATGGGATACGGGCTCCACCAGCGACCAATGAAATCGCGATCGCGTGTGATTGGGATCTACCGATGTAGGGGTCATTTGGTATGCGAAAAGGATTCCAATGTGGTTTAATATATGTTTGAAGTCCGCGATAATAGTTTTAAACATTAGTTAGGCTTTTTTTTTATGCAGCGTATGATATAAGGTTTTAAAACCTTATTGTAATGTTTTTTGTTATATTTTAAATGCTACACCATATAAAAGGAATAGCTCGTAGGCTTATTCACTAGCAAAGCATAGAAATGCAAAAAGATAGAGTTTTGTTCAATTGTGTGTGTCCGAAGACAAAACACGGTGAAGATAGAAACATAGTATTGTAAGCACTGTATGTGCGCTTTTATGTGAGAGACAAAGAGAGAGGTTTTTTTGAAGGAAATTGTGTGTTGCAACAGTTCCACACATATTTGTAAATCCCTCTGATAGAGGAAGAACATCCTTTTCTAATAGTTTTCATTTTAACGAAATAGAAAAATTTTGTGTTAAAGTCTTTGCCCATCAAAAAATTTTCTATAAGTGTTCTCTGTGTTACAAGGAGAATTTTTATTCTCTCTGTGTATTCTGCAATATTCAGAAATTCCAACATGTTAAACCTATTTTTTCCATGTGAGCGTCAATTTAAATTTTCACCCAATTCTAATATTGCAGCCGTTGATAACCTGATTTTTCATGCAAATCTTGTAGCCTTTGTAAACTTTATTATGTACTCATTTTCAGTGTAAAGTTTATTTCATGCATATTTTGTAACCATTGTTGGTTTATAAGTTCTTCAAACATGTCATAAATTGAACTTATGACAACCCATGTAATTCCTCTCGTTGGAAGTCGTTGGGATAGCACAAAAATGAGTGGCAAGTTGGTTTCAGAAATTCATTCTGTGTTTTGATTCCCAGCTACTGAGGGCTCTTCAGTATTTGCACTCTCTTATTTTTATTTAAAATTGTTTTCTAAAAATACATATCTAAAAATTAAATACTTTAAATTTATTTCTTTGGAATCCTTTCTGATATAAATATATTTAAAGAATCAATTTATTTGTAGAATATGTTCACCAAATACTTCATAAATTCTAGATTTAGGGTAAAATTCTTTATTTTCTGATTTTCTTGGCTTTTGAAATCATGCAACTCAATACCCATATTGAAGAATAGAAATTTTACCGAGTTAACCATTAGTTACCATTTCGTACAATGAACTCAACCACCATAGATATGGTGCTTAGGAACACTGTGTTTAAGAAACAAATACATGCTGATAAACTATGAACTGGTTTTTCTGTCATCAACGTAAAACTAAACTATGAATTGAATTTACTCTGCCCATGCATGAACCGAATGTCGATACTAAATTAGCGTATTAATCGGCAAATCGAAAACCCCCAAATTTTCAAATTTTATGAAAACTAATATCCTTTTATGAAAACCCCCAGTTGATGATTTGTTTTTTTCATGGAGTCATACTTCTTGATTGTGGCAAATCATTTCAATTTAAAATACAAGTGTGAAAATTCATCGAAAGATAATCCAATTTATTGGAGTGTGGCTAAATTTATTCATTTTAATTTGTTTGTGAAATATTTTCAAAATCAACCCTGAAAATAAAGACGTTCATTTCGAACAATGTATATGTATGTAATAAGATTATTTTTTCTCGTTAATTTGTTTGTGAAATATTTTCAAAATCAACCCTGAAAATAAAGACGTTCATTTCGAACAATGTATATGTATGTAATAAGATTATTTTTTGTTTTGTAACTGTTGATTTTTTTGGTTGTAAAGAAACAGTTAAACGCTGAAGAGCTAGGGGTTGAAGAGCTGAAGAGCTAGGGCTCATTAATGACTAATTCCATGTGGGATGGTATATAATGATGAGTAAATTTATATTTTGATAGAAATAACTAAAATCACTCAATTAGTAAACAAACTTATATATTATACACAAATGGTGTATGTGTAAACACACTCACACACGTTGATTACATTCAGATTACTCTATTAAATAGAGTTTCTGAGATCCAACTTATTCCTAATTTAGAGAGAGAGAGGTTGAGAGAATTTCTCAACCATCAAACCAACTTCTCAAATATGGAATGTAAGCATTAACTCCAACATCCCCCCTTAATGATTACATTACATGAATTTATTGAATTCACTCATAAATAACAAAATAATAAAGCTTATCAGTAGACGCTCCATCAAGTTGCCTCATAACCCTCGGAAAGGTGTAGTTGGCAAGTTGGATTCTCGAGTTCGTTTCCTCAACTCCCGAATCAAGGAACTCCCGAAGTCAATTACTGGACAGCATCCGAATCTATCGTATAACCTCATTAGGAGACCACTCAATGTCTACGACTAATGAGGGATCCTTCCCTAGATCCGCAACTGCCATACTATCTGGACAACCATCCATATTGAGCCTTACCGCCACTTGATCTCTTAAAAAAAAAATTGATTACAATTTGCAATTGTTGAACTCCTAGTCATTCTATGGAAGAGCTCCCATCCACCGAGATACATGGGTGCCAACCGCTATACTTGCCAGTTATCTAGAAAAGTCGTCTAGATATAAAATGTATCTAGAATCCGTGTTACAATATGAACATTTTATCTACACTTAATTTAAAAAATATTACTTTTTATAATACTACTAAACCACATAGATTTCAACACCTTAGATTCAACCATAAAACTCAGCCACCAGAAAAGAGCTTTAATATTGTTGCAACTCAATCACCGTATACGTATAGCCAATATTTTTCTATTTCTCTTTACGGATTGAATATAATAAAGGAATAATACCCAAACTACAATTCCAAAAAACATCCATCCTTCAGTTTTATGAACTTGTGAGAGTATTTGCTGATGTATCACAATATGAATCATGCCATCACATGTGCGATAGGGTTGAAGTCAACATGGCATAACTATGAGATAATTTTTTTGCACCGTGGGCCCTTTATACTTGGAAATTGAAAGACGAATTTGCTGACCAAGATCAGCTTCCTCTCTAGCCACGACGCCAGATCCGATGGGTCATGCACTAAACCTGCAAAAATGCCTCTGCGCCGAAGTTTCTCCATTAAAGCTGCGGCCAGTACTTGTGATGTGATACAGCTCATCCTATGCTCTCACTTATGTGTTGCTCCATCACTATTTAGAAAACGACTCTCTCTTTTGATGGCATTTGCAACAAGTTACTGCATAACATCAATCTTCAACAGAATCGGTTGCAACAAGCTGCTCTCATCAAACATACTGCTCATAAAAAAAAAACTGGTGTTTGCATTTGTCAACAACGCTGCATCGGAGGTAAACAAACCCCAATTCTTTATAACGCCATCATAGTAGAGATTATCGAGAATGTTGGGCGTATTAACTTCCATGGGCATAGTCGTTTTGTTGTTAGGGTTTCCATTGTGGTACCTTGCCTTCAACTGCATAGCATACACAGGATCAAGCGATGGGTCAGTGGGATGCGTGTTGTTGAAGTTGTAGAGCCTGGTCACAAACAAATAGAAATGTGAGACATCAATTGTGTCGACTCCTGTATCAACGCTCAAAGAACAAGATTATCACTAAACTAATTACTTTAAAAGAAAAAGAAGCAACCACTGAACAAAGCATCACTAAATTTTCTCACAACACAACACACAGGCCTCTGATCCTATGCTCTGATACCATGATAGAAATAACTAAAATCACTCAATTACTAAACACACTCATATATTATACACAAATGGTGTATGTGTAAACACATTCACACACACTGATTACATTCAAATTACTCTATTAAATAGAGTTTCTGAGATCCAACTTATTCCTAATTTAGAAAGAGAGAGGTTGAGAGATTTCTCAACCATCAAACCAACTTCTCAAATATGAAATGTAAGCATTAACTCCAACATATTTAAGAATTATGATAAATTTTCTAACTGGATATATATATATATATAATTTTAAATTTATTATATTGCAAATATATTTTAAATAATAAAAACCTCTTTATTATAAATCATGTCATTAATCTAAAATATTTATTAATTACATACACTATAGTATTTATAATATTTTTAAACTTTATTTATTAATATTTTTTGTTTATAAATTTGGTGAGATCATCTTTTAATTATTTCAATATCTCAAGTGTATTAAGTTTGGAATTGAATAGGTGAATTCACATCAAAAAGAGTGCTCTAACACTTGGATCAAATTTTGATTTGAAAAGGGACTTCACACCCAAAAAAATATTTTTTAACAGAACACAAAATTACCATTTATCTAAAACACTAAACTCTATCTCTCAATCCTCAATAGAATCCAAGATTAACATTTTATATGAAGTAACAAATATTTAATAATAAATTACCATTTAACTAGACTCTATTTCTTAATCCTTAATCATAATGTAATCTTAACATTTTATTAAGTAACAAATATTGAACGATTAAAACCTTTATGAATGATGTTTTTGAAGAGTTGATCAAAATTTAATTTAAATAGTTATTTTAGAAGTATTTAAAATTTTAATTTAGATATTGATTTTGGAGATATTTCTTATTAGATGGATAAAAGTGGAGTAAAAAAATTATCTTCGATTCACGTCATTCCCATCCCTCGAGTTCTAAACTTTATCAAAGCCAACCATCAGATGAAATTGTATATTCTTACATATAGAGTGAGACGGCAATGAAGTCGAGGAAAGGAGTCTCTGAATGTTTTTGAAACTACCCTAGATTTATGAAGAGTGAATGCGGTATAAAGGAAATTACGGAAATTGAATCAATTATTGAATGAAGATAAATTTCCATCAAAACCAACAGTTTGATCATTGTTTTAGGGATAAATCAAAATAAATTTCGCAATGTTTAAAAGACACTTAATGATTTGAATATAACTAAGCACATAATTTAATGCGTTTCAAGAAGCATCCATCCTCTGCATTATTCTGTTCCATTTAAACCACTATAGCGATGAGCTTTTAGCACAATATTAGGGTGCATAGCCCTCACATAGTGTCCTATTTCTTTCCACCCATAAAATTTGTTTAGCATTTAGCCTACCAATTACAATGCGTTTCAGGTTTGCTAGCAGTTCTAGTTTATGGGTGCACGTCTTCCTAAAATTAATAACGACAATTTATTATTTAATTTTGTTTAACATTTAGCGTACCAATTATAACGCGTTTCATGTTTTCTACCAGTCTAGTTTATGGGTGTACCTCTTGCTAAAATCAATAAAAACAATTTATTATTTAATATGGAGAAATTAATAGAGGACGTGGGATAATGATTATGACATTTTGGTTTAAACTGAATTGTAAAAACACAATAATTCAGGTGTAAAAAACAATAACTCAGGTGTAAATAGAAGTATAAGCATCTATTTAAGATAAAGAAAGAAGCATTTTTATTTTTTTTCCGTCAATAGGTTATATAACAGTGTTGAATAGAATTATATTAATTTTTAATGCAGATAAATTCAAATTTTCTTGCTACCTCATCGCCGTTGTTAAGTTAAAGAATGTGGAACCAGGATAGAATTTGACGGCATTTTGCTTGTATTTGACGGCTGTAATTTGTGGATGTCCGTTTTCCCTGACGTGCTAGAAAGGATGGCAGAATTTTGACGCTTAAATTTTTTTCAGAATCGTTCTGAAGGCTTTTATTTTCCATTTACCAATTCTTTTTGCAACTTGACTCTGGACTCAAACTTAGGGAAAGTTACCTTACCTCACAGAAAATTGGTATAAGTTCAATAACTCAATAATTATTGATATTTTGAAATTAAAATTAATCTTGTTTCGACTAACTATTACATAAAGTTCACAAACTGTACAACGCATTCCTTTTACAGAAAAGACACCAAAGAAAGAATAAATCCGGCGAACTTCCAAGGTGGTCAATTACCATTGTAGTACTGATGATGCAAGAGCATTAGGTTCAAAAATCTCTTTGTATTTTAATAGACTTAGGGGTTTTGTGTTTTCAAGGAAGTTGGTTTTAGATTAGTTGAGAGTTGATAGGAATAAAGAGATTTAGGAATTATTTGTAAAACATAGATTAGGAATTGGTTCATGATTTTAGAATGAGAAAGGATCTTTAGGGATTAGTTGAGGCAAATGAGGAAATAGAGGATATTCAGGATTTTGTTCAAAAGATGGAGGATCTTAAATTAAAAATAGTTTCAGAATGTTTTGTATAAAAATGGTAAGCCTAAAGGCAGAGGGTACAGTAAGTTTTTAGACACATAGGGTTTTGGATTGAAATTAGTTTCAGAATCTTTTGTATAAAAATGGTAAGCCTCAAGGCAGAGGGTAGAGTAAGTTTTTAGATAGATAGGGTTTTGGATTGAAAGCGTACAGGCCAGAAAATAGAAAATTAGAGAAAAAACCATTTATACAGAAAATTAGGCCAGGGGAGAAATTTTTTATGTAACTATTTGATTTTAATGCAAAGAGCAGATTTCAAATTCATATGTTGTATAAATGAACATTGATTGATTGAATTATGATTTATGAATAAATCATAAGGTTTTCATAATTGAAGAGTTTGGACGATCAAAGTAATTGAATTCGGAAATAGCTCAAGTTTTTGTTTCTACCATGGTGTATTCAAGCTACAGTTTTATAAATCCATGAGACTGTATTTTAAATATCTTAATCTTGTGTGAAGTTTGTGTGTGTCAAAGTTCAGTTATTGATCACAGAATGGATCGATGACATTGAAAAGAAAGTGAACTTTCAAATCAATATCTTGAGTACACTGTGAAGAGCCAGACAGCACAAGGAATTAGAGATAGAAGAAACGGAAGGCTGTTACTGATGTAATGCGGCCAAAAGGTAAGACTCTATAATTTATGTTTCTCGAATGATTGAATTAACTGTGTAATGGCATAAAATGTGTTCATCATGTAATAGTCTTGTGAAATCAGTGTGGAGGTCAATTTTGAAGGTCGATTTCAACAAAAATGGTATCGTTGAAATCAAGCTTTGGAAGCAAGATATCATCGTATTGCACGGAGGATACGAATTGAGGTTTATCTTTTATCAATGATGAAATGATTTGGAAATTGTTAATTGAGTGCAACTTGGGTGAGAAAGGAAGAAGGCTCTGCATTGAACTAAGTTGAAACCGTGACTCAGTGAAGTAACAAGTGGAATCATGAGTTTGATAGCGAAGTGGAAGGAGAAGTGCTTCTGAAAACCACCAAAAGGTTTTTCGCACAACTTTGAGAGGGCAAGTGGTAAATCCTTGAGGAAACGCGATAGCGGCTATGTGGTGACAAGTGGCTTTGACTTGAAAGTCAATACCGCCTATTTTGCGTGAATAAGGAAATGGAAAATTTCAAGCATTTTAAAATGCGATGGCCGTTGGATCATGGGTTTGAAAAGATCGACGATTGAGATTAACAAGCGGTCAATGCATGTGAAAAGTATTGGCAGAATGTTATCGAGCGGTCAAGTTTGTATGCATAAGCATGTGATTTTCGTTGGATGGATTGGTATGGACAGATCGCCGAAAAAGATGCGTTAATGATAAGTGTGGGGCCTCGATACATTTTGTTGATGTGTTTTGTTTTAAATTAAAAAAAAATCATATAAAGAGAGAAATGGTAAAGCGTGGGCTCGAATATATTCATATGATTGAAATTTTGGGTTTTAACAAATGTCAATTCAAACTTTTGAAATTGTCATAAGGTGGATGCTTTTTCATATTGTTTTTAAACGAGAATTGAAAAAAAATGAAAAAACAGCTTTCGCATGAAAGGTAACCAATATTTGTGGTTTTTAATTGAAAAAACATTTTTATATCCATTATTGTGGGTAAACGCAGCTTTCGTTGCATCAAGTACTAAGAATGATACTAAGAATGCCAATCAGCACCAACGTGAAGTAGTGTTAATATCCCTTGTGGCTTGGCTTCATCATCAAACCGCACATTATCAGAAGAGGAGCTTTTGGTCGTTACTTCATAACACTCACACTCTCAAAAGGCATATGGCCTTTTAGACTTACGCCAAGCTCAAGATTGGATCCTAGGAAACCAAGTTAGGTATTGATTTTTTTTCTTGTGAATTTGAGTTGTTACCAGCTTTTCATTTCATAAAGTAAGTTGGAAGTTTGAACTGTTAGGATCATTTAATTTCATGAATTTAGCTCCAGTCTCCAAGTTTCTTAGTTCCAAATTAACATCGGTTCCCTAAACAATATAATATCTCATGGGTCATTCTTTCAACCATCTCTTCAACGATTGCTCTTGGTTAAGGAAATAAATAATACACCGTCATCGATACAGAGTCTAGAAATTTTTTGGAAAATTAATAACATCAACCACATTTAATTTTCTGGCAAATCCATACGTTAGTTAATGTTTTGTAGGTTGCGGATTGAGTTTGTAGAGAAGGACAAGGACAACTTCTGTAATGTTCATAAAATGATGTCGGCCCATAATATGTATTAAATTATGTCTGTCATGAATTAAATGTCTTATATATATATATATATATATATATATTGTTTTGATTTTACATGTTAGAGTAAGAGAAATAGAGTGTTGTGCAATGTAGCAGATGTAAGTCTAGAAACACAAGAAGGAGAAAAAGGAGAAAATCATGGAGTGAATTTTTACGGGTGCATGAAAGTAGGTTTTACTGTGTGTTACTCCCAAACCCTTGTGAATGTAAATCCAAGTAACAAGTCTTTTTTACTTGTGAAGGAGACACAACCTATGAGTTCTTACTGCAACACTCCGTTTTACTCTATTTCACATTACTTTATTATATTTTGTCCTCTCTATAGTTGCAATTTTAATCTCCGCCACTATGTATTTAAAAAATGATTCGTATGATTTTATTTCCTCAAATGTATGTTATGGATTAACTGAATTTGGCAACTCTCTGTAAACTTCAGTAAATGTGCTCTCTTGGTTAAAGTCATTTCCAGTGTGAACTCCTTGTCTTGAGGGAAAGGAATTTCCTCCGTCTTATAGAAATTCTAACACAGAGCATGTTTAAACCTTAGTGTTTTTACAGAGGACTTAAAAAGGAGTTTTTAAAATTTTTGAGGAGCGTATTCACCTCCAATAGTGAGAAAGTTTTTCTTCACAATACATTTGGGAATTGGTGGAAAATGGTTTCCAAGAACCAACGAATGTAGTAGAATACAATACTTTGACACAAGCAGAAAGATATTTGTTGAGGGACAACATAAAGGACTCAAAATCCCTCTTCTACATTTTTCAAGTAGTTCATGAAAGTATCTTCCCAAGGATTGCAGCAGCAACAAAGTCGAAGAAAGCATGGGATACCCTCCAAACAGCCTACCAAGACATGGAAAAGATGAAGACAACAAAATTACAAATGCTGAGAAGAGATTTTGAAACAATTTGTATGAAAGAGTTTGAGAATGTAAACTCAATGTAAACTCATCTTTTACACATGTAATTGGGTTGGTTACCCAAATCAGGTATTATGGTGAGACACTTGAGGAAATGAGAATAGTTGAGAAAGTTTTGAGAAATTTTCCAGCAATATTTGATGTCATAGTTGTGGCAATAGAAGAGACAAAGGATCTCTCACAATTTTTAGTGGATGAGCTTCATACATCACTGATGTCTCATGAACATAGATTGAAAAGAGGAGCAAACTCATCATTGGAACATGCCTACAAGTCACAAGTTTCATTTGGTCAAGGAAGAAAAAATTACAGAGGAAGAGGAGGAAGCCCACACAAAGGTGGAAGAGGCAACCCTTCAAGTTCAAGTGGAAGGGGAAGAAATCAAAATCCAAGTCAAGGCTCGAGCCAGAATCAAGCACAAGGTCAGAGGTATGATACATCTCAAGTTCAATGTCATGATTGTAAGAAGTATGGTCATTATTAAAATGGATGTAAAAACAAGCAATATGACACAAGTAGCAAACATAGTGCTAATTTTATAAAGGAAAATTAAAACCATGATAGCGCATTTTTATCTTGTAATGTAGCACAAAAAAAACAAGGAGATGTATGGTTCTTAGATTTATGGTGTAGCAACTGCATGACTGGAAACATAGAAATGTTTTCCAATTTAGATGAAAGTGTAATATATGAAGTAACATTGGGGACTAATAACAAAGTCTCTGTCATGGAAAAATTAAGAGTAGAAATTATAACAAAGAATGGAGAGAAGAATTTCTTGTCAGATGTTTACTTTGTCCCTAGTTTGAACCATAACCTCATAAGCATTAGACAACTCATGCAAAAGGGCTACAATGTATTTTTCAGGAATGATGTATGCACAATCTTGGATAAGCCTCCAAGTAGACAACTAATTGCAAAGGTTCATATGATAAACAATAGAATGTTTCCTCTCAAGCTAAGATCATATTTGAAGAAGGAAGGTGTTGTAGCAACTGTCACGCAAGAAAACTTTCAAGGAGCAATCAAAGATGAAAATTGGTTATGGCATTTGAGATTTGGTCATCTCAACTTTAGAAGTTTGAATTTATTACATAGGAAAGGTATGGTGAAAGGATTGCCACTCATAGAGAAACCCGAGAACCAATGTGAAGGATGTATCTTGGGAAAACAACATAGAGAATCATTTCCAGTAGGAAATTCAATAAGGGCAAGGCACCTTTGCAAATTTTTCACTCATATTTATGTGGACCAATGCAAACACCATCATTTCGTGGCAGCCATTATATTTTGACTTTCATAGATGACTACACAAGCTATACATGTGAATATTCCTAAATCATAAAAGTGAATTGTTTGAGCTCTTCCGCCACTACAATGTTCTTGTTGAGAAGAAAAGTGGACACTGCATCTAAGTGTTGAGGACTGGGAGAGGTGGAAAGTTTATCTCAAGTGACTTCCTACGTTTTTTCATGGAGCATGGAATTCACAAGAAGTTTACAAGAAGGTATACACCTCAACAAGATGGTGTCACAGAGATAAAGAATAGGAATATAATGAAAATGGTAAGGAGTATGTTGAAGGAAAACCATTTTCCAAATGATTATTGGGTTGAATTTGTCACTTCTGCAACATATATTATCAATAGATGTCCAACCAAAATTGTTATGAATAGAGTCCTTGAAGAGGCATGGAGTGGAAGAAAAAACAATGTCAGTCCCGTGAGAGTGTTTGGATGTGTGGTGTATGCACATGCCCCGGATGAGTTGAGGAAGAAGTTGAACAACAAGGGGGAGAAATGTATATTTGTTGGATACAGTGATGAATCCAAGGCATACAAGCTCTACAATCCATCAAATAAGAAGGTAATAATCAGCAGAGATGTTCAGTTCATAGAAGAGGAATCATGGGATGGAAGTTTATAGAAAAAAGTCAATGTGAATACATGTATGTAACATGAAGACAAAGAGGAATTGACTGCAGCAAGTAATTCCTCAACAGTCACTCCTCCTCCACCTACAAAGGCTCAACAAAGAAGTTAACATATGACACCACAAAAAAATAATAGGACAACGTTGTGAAACCAAGAAAGTGATTATGCAAGCACACCACAAAGATCTACAACTCCATCTACTTTAAGTGCAGCACCAAGTTCATTTTTAGCAAGCATAAGAGGACAAAAATTCAATAATTTAAGTGAAATATATCAGCAAGATGAAGTTGATATCAGCGGTGGTCTGAATTCATTATTTGCATTATTTTTTCATGTCGGTGACCGAATACACTTTGAAGATACAGTAAAAGAAGAGAAGTGAGTTGTGTCAATGAATGAAGAAATAGGAGCAATAGAAAAGAATGACACATGGGAGTTAGTGGAACTTCCGCAAGGTAAAGAATTCATTGGAGTGAAGTGAGTCTATAAGACCAAGAGAAGTATTGAAGGTAAGATTGAAAGGCATAAAGCAAAGCTAGTTGTCAAAGGATACAAGCAGTAGCATGGAAGAGACAATGCGCAAACATTTGCGCCAGTCCCAAGGATGGAGACAGTGCGTTCAGTGTTGTTGATTTCCACGCAACATAAATGTAAATTCTATCAAATGGACGTAAAATCGTCGTTCTTAAATGGAGTGTTGAAAGAGGAGGTATATGTTGCACAACCTCCTAGCTATGAGATAGAAGGAAAAGAAGACAAGGTGTGTAAGTTGCAGAAATCTCTTTATAGGCTGAAGCAAGCACCGCGTGCATGTTATAGCTGGATAGATTCTTACTTGATGGACAATGGGTTCAAAAAGTGTGACGGTGAACCTACTCTCTGCATCAAACAAAGTGATGATAAGATTCTTATTGTAATTTTGTATGTATATGATTTGATTTTTACAGGGAGTGATGATTTTCTCATCGCTGATTTCAAAGAAGTCATGAAAAGTGAATTTGAAATGATTCACCCGGGGTTGCTGAGACAATTTTTGGGCATAGAAGTGAAGAAAACAGAAAATGGATTTTTTATCTATCAAGCAAAGTATGTCACGAAAATTTCAGAGAGGTTTAATATGCAGAACAACAAGCCATCACCAATTCCAACTGTCATGGGGTTGAGTTTGAGCAAGGAATATTGCGATAGCAATGTCAATCTGACATTATACAAAAGAATGGTGGCCAACCTAATGTATTTGACCAAAACTAGGCTGGATATAATGTATGCAGTGAGTTTGGTGTTGAGGTTCATGGAGACACCCAAGAAGACGCATTGGCAAGTAGGGAAAATAATTTTAATGTCTGTCAATGGGACAAAGGAGTATGGCATTTGGTACTCTGCAACTGATGATTTTAGGCTGATTGATTACATTGACATTGATTGGGCAGGAAGTGTTTATGACAGAAATAACACGTCATGATATGTTTTTCATTTGCGTTCGAGAGCTGTTTCATGGGATTCCAAAAGGAAGCCAATAGTATCATTGTCACCAGCAAAAGCTGAGTATGTCACCGCAAGAGAAAAAACGTGTTAAGCAGCTTGGGTGAGAAGGATGTTGCAGGATTTATGTCATGAACAAGATGAAGCAACCACAATTTTCTGTGATAACAATTCAACAATTGCATTATCAAATAATTTTTCCCTTCTCAAGAGGACAAAGCACATCGATGCTAAATATCATTTCATAAGATAATTAGTTAACAATGGTGAAATTGTGTTACAACATTGCAGATCACAGAAACAGTTTGCAGACATCTTCACAAAGCCATTGACACGTGAAAATTTTGTTTATCTCAGAGATTATTTGGGAATGGTCAATGGCGGCAGTTGCAATTAAGGGAGAGTGTTGGAAAATTAATCATAACCACCACGTTTAATTTTTTGACAAAGCCATACCTCAGTTAATGTTTTGTAGGCTGTGGATTGCTTTTGTAGAGAAGGACAAGTTTTGTGTAGAGTACATAACCCATTCCACAACAAAGTTAATTAATTAAAGTCAAATAGAATTTAATGCATGGTTAGTAAATGCGTATAGGAAAATATTTAATCCATAAGTATTGTTTGCTTCACGGAACTTCTGTAATGTTCAAAAAATTATGTCTGCGCATACTATGTATGAAATTATGCCTGTCATGAATTAAATGTCTTAGATATATATGTTGCTTTGATTTTACATGTTAGAGTAAGAGAAATATAGTGTTGTGTAATGTGGGGAATGTAACTTTGGAAGTATAAGAAGGAGAAAATCGTGGAGCAAATTTTGGTGGGTGTGTGAAAATAGGTTTTACTGTGTGTTTCTCTTCAACTCTGGGGAATGTAAATCAAAGTAAGAACTCTTATTTTACTTGTAAGGAGCCGCAGCCTCCATATGCGAAGGTATATCATGATTTAAAGTTATAATATAAAGTTTGGTTAGTGGTGATATAGTTCTGAAATTTTACATATGAGTTCTTAAAGAGTGTTTGATTATATTTTCTCCTCTCCATAGTTGCGATTTTAATCTCCTCCACTCTGTGTTTAATAAAATATTCATACAATTTGATTTCCACAATTATATGATATGAATAAGTAAATTTCACAATTCTTTATAAACTTTCGTAAATATATCCATCAAAATTATATATTGTAAATTTCTACATGACTCTTCTTTGCCCCACCAAATGCAAAAGGAGGCGCTTAAAACTCTCGAAATCTACCCTTACATGTATCCGACCGTTTCCTGTAACCACCTCTTTAAATGAGGAAGAACATTAGATTATAATAATGTTTTAGATAATTAGCTAAATAATGAAGAGTAAAGTAGTTGTAAATGTCGTAGATAATTAAGTGAATAACTCGAAATCTACCATTACATGTACCCGAGCGTTTCCTGTACCATGAAATTAGTAACCACCTCTTTAAACGAGGAAGAATATTAGATTATAATAATGATTTAGATGGTTAGCTAAATAATGAGAGTAAAGTACTTGTAAATGTCGTAGATAATTAACTAAATAATGAAAAATAAAGTAGCGTTTCGTGTACCATGAAATTAATAACCACCTCTTTAAATGAGGAAGAGCATTAGATTATACTAATGTTTTAGATGGTAAACAGTGAAGAGTAAGTTAGCTGTAAATGTAGTAGATTATTAAGTAAATAGCGAAGAATAAAGTAGGTGCAAAATAATCCATGGGAAATTTGAATGAAATATTGTGGATATTATGAAATTAAATTGGTAGATGATGTCATAGATGTAAAGCTTATTCTTTTAGGAATATGTTTAAAAGTTTTAAACCAAGAAACATTTTTATTATTATTATAATAAATATATATTTTTAACTTTTTAGGGATATGTTTAAAAGTTTTAAACTAATATTTGTGTAAGTAACCATTTTTTGATTATTATAATAAATATAAGTTTTTAGTGTGTTAATAACATTATATTTTACCAAGTATATTACTGAATTTGAAATCCACGAATAATGAGGAATTAATGTAATATGTATTTTTTTTCATGGAAGAAATTCAAAAATTCAAATGACATTCAATAATTGTTGTTTCTTTTTATTTTATATATATTTTAGTAGTTTTTAATATAAAAAAATAGATAATATGTTTATGGGATTTTAGATAGATCGGGATAGGTGTGATGTTAATAAACTATTAGATCTAAATGTTACTTTTTCAATTGCATATCCTATTTAAGTGTTATTCTTAAAAATGACCAAGATATAGCCTTACCATTTCCTAACTTACCAAACAAATGCATACTTTATCTTAGCATTATTCTTGAATAAGACCATGATATAGCCTCACCCTTTCCTAACTTATATATATAAAAAAATTGAATTATATTATTTCGAATATTATTTTCAAAAAAATAAAATTTCATACACTAATTAACTTCAAACTTGTATTATTTACCTCATATGGAAACAAAATATATTTCATGCTTATTTTAAATTTTTTTTGTATGGGAGAGTAAGAAGATTAAGATGCACCAAGATGTTTGTCCATCTTAAAATTTTTAATATAAAATTTAGTATAAAATTAATTTTAATTATTATAATAATATAAATGATTATAAGAAATAATTATTTTTTATAATAACTAAGAAAATGAAGATAAAATCCAATGGCTTGTTGTTAATTTATTTGGATTACACTGGGATAGTTATGTTTTCCTTTTCAGGTTTATATAAAGTAATATTAATCTCTTATGCTTGAAAAATAATTGTTCATATTTCTCGAATTTTAAGTTTTTTTTTTTGGATTCTTATGTGTGGGTGGTTTATGTTTTAATGCAATTTAAGTTGATTTTGAAATTAAGGTGGTAAAAAGTTCATTTCATATTATTAAAATGAATTACTATTTTTAATGAGTTTCATTTTTTGAAGATAAATTGAAATATTAAATCATAATTAATTTTTTTTTGAAACTAATTATGTGTGTGTTAATATTTTGATAAGAAAAAATATTTAATATTTTAAATAATTGATAATATGTACAATTATATAAAAAAATTAGTATTTTCACTGTAGAAATTTGAATAATAGCTGAATTATTCACCGAGATTATCCTGATTACACACTATTTAAGCTCCATGCATAATACATAACCTCTTCTACAATTGATCATCAATATGCGGAAATAGAAGCAGTTGCATGCGCACATTAAAACATAATCAAGCACACATATAACACAGTATGTAATGGGGAAAGCTTACAGCTGAAAACCCCCAACTATCTGTATATTATAATGATAGAGAACATGTAACAATCATAGTACAATAATCCTCACAATTACTCAGTACTATCTCCAAAAGTTACACATAAACTAGCTCAGATCTGAACAAGTCACAGGTTCAAATCTCCTCCACAAGTCTGCCTACCTCTAATGTGCAATCCAAGTTGATTAATGATGAGATCCAAGTTCGAATCCCACTGGCCTGAACTGCGCAATCCTCATTGGAAATCTCAATCAATGTGTGTGCAAATCCCATGCAAAACTATAGTCACAACTGATAGTAGACTCACCCTTTCACCCACCTCTAACACTGCTCTCCACTGAACTATCCATGCATTTCAGTTAACTGATGTGTTCTTTAGTTGATTTATGAGTTAATAGTTAGTGAATTAATTAATAATTAATTCACACCACTCATCACTAGTGTATTTTTCAGTTAGACTAAATACAACTAGTTCAACTAAGTTAAACCGAACACAACTCACCAACTGTCTCATCAACTCCACCAAACTCTGCCACATGAGTTCTAACTGAAGTCAACCATGAAATAGCTCAACTAACCCTTAGGAAAAGCATATTTCCTTCTATCAGCTGCATGTGCCACATCCAAGCATCAAACTGAAGTGCTCCAAGAGGATAAGATAATCTTTATAGTCTAAATATTATTAAGGGTTAATAATATTTGACTGTTCTATTTTTAGCCCGGCAGTCTAAAAATAGATTCCGCCCAATGTCTAAAAATAGAGGTCCATCTATTTTTACCAACTCGACAAATCATCCATAAATAGCATCCTGCAACTCATAGACCATGATCCATATGTCTAAAAATAGACTTTGCGCCAAAAATAGCCTGCGGGCCCACTTAGTGAAGGCGACTTCATTTCACTAAGCTCCATCATCTTGTGGCATTTTCAACACTCCCTCTCAACAAGATATGGATTATCTGCAACCCCTATCACACACTTTCCCAGTATTGATTTTCTGCGATGACGCCGTCGAGATAGCCGACATCCACGATCCTCCGTGGGAATATATGAAAGTAACATGATTCTTCGTTGCACACAATCTCTGATATGATGGTACCTGATGTCGATGTGTTTGGATCTATCATGAAATACTGGATTAGCCGAGAGTTTAATGCAACTCTGGTTATCACAATAAATCACAGTAGGCTCCAAGTGTGACCCGAACAACCCGACCAGAATCTTCCTCATCCATATGGCCTCGCATGTAGCCAAGCTTGCTGCCATATACTCAGCCTCTACTGAACTGAGTGCCACGGATCTCTACTTCCTGTTGTACCAGGAAACTGTTGTCGACCCGATACTGAAGATCCCTCCAGATGTGCTCTTTCTGTCCGTTGGGCTCCCTGCCCAATCTGCATCCGTGAAGCCACATAGCTTCACCTCATCCTCCTATCTGTACCACAATCCATATCCCAATGTGCCTCTAAGATAATGCAATACATGCTTGCCTGCCTTCCAGAAGAGCTTGGTTGGCTTAACCATAGCTTGTGAAAGCTGGTTAACAGCATAGAATATATCGGGTCGTGTATTGACCAGATACATAAGCGACCCCACCAACTGTCGATAAACAGTGGCATCCACTACCTCCGCTGAAGTAGCATCCTCCTTCCTCCAACCTCCAGGAAGAGGAGTATCAACAGGCTTGCAGCCATGCATGTTGAACTTCTCCAGTATCTCCCGAGCATACTTACCCTAAGAAAAAAACAATCCATCACTGTGCTACCAAATTTCCAATCCCAAGAAACAATGAAGGAGGCCCAAGTCCTTCATCTCAAACTCTCTTGCAAGATCCTCCTTGCATGAAAGTATCAACAGCTCATCACCCGTCAAAATCAAATCATCTACCATACGGTACAACCAGTCAACAACTTACCCTCCACCACAATGCGGTACAGGTTTGGATCACTGCTCTTGGAGAATCAGGTACGGTGAAAATCTTGTCTCATCAGGTATGCACCAAGCACGGTGTGTTTCATCACTCTGATGCTCTTTTGAGTTTGCACATGCGACTCACTGGCTGAAGATCTCGAAACCTTCGGGCTTCTCTAATAACACTCTATACGAATGATTCCATTGAGGAATTCGGTCTTCACAGATGGATGTGCCACCCATCTACACTTAGAAAACTGGTTTCTTCCGTATGGAAAATGCCTTGCGACGAGTGCAAAATCTCCTCATAATCGATCCCTCTGCAGCGAGCCTGAGCAACAAATCTTGCCTTGTACTTCTCAACACTCCCGTCATTGTAGCTACTTTGTGAATCCATCTCGAACCCACCAACAAGTTTCCCTCCGGCCTTGGGACAATCTCCCATGCACTGCTTCTGACAATCGAATCATACTCTTCCACCATGGCATCTACCCATGCAGGGTCCTCCACAGCTTCCTCGAAAGAGGATGGCTCTGTCATGACACATTTTCTCACAAGAGCCATGTATCCAGTGTACCGGTCCGGTGACTATCTCTATCTGCGCTGTGCTGTAGGTGGTCCTACAATATTCTCTACATCTTGAGCCAGTCGCTCAACTTCTATAGTGCGCTTCCGCCCTCTGATGGTTGGCGCTGCATGAGTGGTCTCTTCCACTCCATGAACCTCATCTTGTGGCTGATCCACATCCTGAGACTCATCCTTAGGAGCTAATAGCTCCTCCTCTGCATGAAAGTGTGGCTCCCTCTCAAGCGAACACTGCATGGCTTTCTCCTCTTGAAATTTGATATAAAATTACTTTAACGGTCTTAGGCTTGTTTGGAAAATACACACGATAGTTGTGGGGTGTATCAGTGTACCCCACAAATATCCCAACCTCTGCGGTCGGCTCCAGCTTCTTCCTAGCATCCTTCATCACATGCATGTAGATAGGTGAACCAAAAATCCTCAAATGGGAAATATCAGGCCTCTTACCAGAAAACGCCTCCTCCAGTGTACTCATGCCAAGTATCTTGTGAGGACAACGGTTCTGCACATATACTGCAGTGTTGCATGCCTCTGCCCACAAGTGAAGGGGTAGGCCCTGATCATTCAACATCGCCCGTGTAGCACCCATGATCATTTTGTTCTTCGGCTCAGCAACCCCATTCTGCTGTTGGTTATGAGGTGCTATGAGCTCTCTCCGAATTCCTTCTGCGCTGCAAAAGTCCTTGAATTTAGCAGAGATGAATTCACCACCATTTTTTCTCCTAAGAGCCTTCACATGCTTCCCCGATTCCTTCTCAACCAGTGCCTTGAACTCACAGAACTTTGAGTATGTCTCGCTCTTCTTCTGCATGAAGAATATCCAGCACTTCCAAGAAATATCATCAACAAAGATCACATAGTAATTTTGCTTTGCTATCGAAGCTACTGAGAAAGGTCCACACACATCTGTGTGAATTCTCTCAAGGATCGTCGTGGCGCGACTATCCTTCTCGTGAAAGGTGGCTTTCACAAATTTTCCCAAGGTACACCCCTTGCATTGATCTGACTGCGCAAGAGTGCCCTTAGGAAGCCCAGTAGAAATCTGCTGCAGTATCTTCAAAGCTCCATGGTGAAGGTGGCCCAATCTCCGGTGCCACAACTTGCCATCATCCCGCCTCACCACTCTTTCCGCCTTGCATGCCATTGCTGCACAGCCATCTACTTTCAACTAATAAAGGTTCTTGACTCGAACCGCTATCTTCCGGGTTTCTCCAGTTGTCTTACTGCACAGGAAAGCCTTTCCTTTGCTGAAGACAACATCGTACCCCTTGTCTTCTAACATCGCCACAGAGATCAGATTCTTCATCAATCCTGGAACATGCAACACTTCCTTCAATACGAAGGGTTTACTAGCCTCCCTCTCAAAGGAAATGGTACTGATACCGGTCGCACTATATCTACCATCATTGCCCATCTCGATTTGCACTCCAAGATCTTTTTCCTCCAGATCTGAAAACAAATCTCGATCTCCAGTCATGTGAAAAGACACACCACTATCCAAGAACCATACTGATCTCATCACAATTGAGACCAAGCATGCGATCAGTGAAAAATCCAGTTCAAACTGCGAAGCTAAAGCCTCTCCCGCTGCAGATCCAACAGCATGCTTATTTTTCTTCTTCTGCGGACAATTTGTGGCATAATGTCCGTGCTGGTGATAGTGAAAGCACTTCACCTTGGACATGTCCTGCTTCTTGCCTTTCGCACTGGAATGAGAAGCTTTCTTGCTCTTCCCCTTCTTTGCTTTGGCAACCAAAGCGCAATTTTCTTCATCAGGTGCCTTTGATGAAGGTCCGTCCCTGGTACTCCGCCTTATCTCCTCTTGCATGAGATCCAACCAAAGTCGCTCCCATCCTGGCAATTTCTCCCGACCATTGACAGAGTCCTGATAGGAATGCCAACTCTTCGGAAGACCAAGAAGAGCCAAGTACACCAAGTCTTCATCATCTATAGTCACCCCCACACTTCCCAGCTCATCCATGCATTGGGTGAACTTCATGAGGTATTTGGTGATACTGTCACCTTTCTCCATCTTAATGTTTCTGAGTTTATCCTTGAGCGCCGACTTCTTCTGGTCGATATTGCTTTGGAATAGATCTGCCAGCGCTTTCCACATCAAGTATGGAGAAGCTTTTCCATGCAGGCTGGATACAATGTGATCCTTCACGCCCTCCAACAGAATCCTTCAACATTTCACCATCTTCTTTTGCCAAGCCTCTACTTGAGCAGCATCAGTAGGCTTTGGGACATCAACATCTATGAAATCCTTCAGCCCGTTATCATCTAATACCACCTCCATTCTGTCCTTCCATGCAACCTAATTCTAACTTCCCTCAAGGGCATACTCGAGTCGCAATCCATTGAAGGACACTTCAACTCCGGCACCAAGAAAACAAACTGCTGCAAAAATTCAAATTCCAAGCTCAAAACTCAACCGCTTCTGGATCTGTGAGAAAAAATTATTTCTAGCACAGAGATCGACTGTAGGGGCATTTACTTGATATATCACCTTTCAAAGAAAGGATGGATCCAGAGGCTACCTGGCCTGCTTACAGACTCTGTCTACCGAAATAAATTGTAATCACTGTAATATATCCGATGATCAATTTTAGTTTTGATACCATGTAGAAATTTGAATAATAGCTGAATTATTCACCGAGATTATCCTGATTACACACTATTTAAGCTTGATGCATAATACATAACCTCTTCTACAATTGATCATCAATATGCAGAAATAGAAGCAGTCGCATGCGCACATTAAAACATAATCAAGCACACATATAACACAGTAATGGGGAAGGCTTACAGCTGAAAACCCCCAAATATCTGTATATTATAATGATAGAGAACATGTAACAATCATAGTACAATACTCCTCACAAGTACTCAGTACTATCTCCAAAAGTTACACACAAACTAGCTCAGATCTGAACAAGTCACAGGTTCAAATGTCCTCCACAAGTCTGCCTACCTCTACTGCGCAATCCAAGTTGATTAATGATGAGATCCAAGTTCGAATCCCACTGGCTTGAACTGCGCAATCCTCATTGGCAATCTCAATCAATTTGTGTGCAAATCTCATGCACAGCTATAGTCACAACTGATAGTAGACTCACCCTTTCACCCACCTCTGACACTGGTCTCCACTGAACTGTCCATGCATTGCAGTTAACTGATGTGATCTTTAGTTGATTTATGACTTAATAGTTAGTGAATTAATTAATAATTAATTCACACCACACATCACTAGTGTATTTTTCAGTTAGACTAAATACAACTAGTTCAACTAAGTTAAACCGAACATAACTCCACCAACTGTCTCATCAACTCCACCAAACTATGCCACATGAGTTCTAACTGAAATCAACCATGCAATAGCTCAACTAACCCTTAGGAAAAGCGTATTTCCTTCTTTCAGCTGCATGTGCCACATCCAAGCATCAAACTGAAGTGCTCCAAGAGGAAAAGATAATGTTTATAGTCTAAATATTATTAAGGGTTAATAATATTTGACTGTTCTATTTTTAGCCCGGCAGTCTAAAAATAGAAACCGCCCAATGTCTAAAAATAGAGGTCCATCTATTTTTACCAACTCGACCAATCATCCATAAATAGCATCCTACAACTCATAGACCATGATCCATATGTCTAAAAAATAGACATAGTCTAAAAATACACTTTGCGCCAAAAATAGCCTGTGGGCCCACTTAGTGAAGGCGACTTCATTTCACTAAGATCCATCATCTTGTTGCATTTTCAACACTCACAAATTATTTTGTGACATTTTTTTATGTTTTTTAATTTATAATTTATTGTAATTTTTTTTCATGTAGGTAAATTATTTAAATAGAAACGTTTGCAAAAACAAAGGTTCAATTAATTATAATTTTTTTTATGGATATTCTAACACATCAAATACTTCTAATGTTAAATATATCATATATATATTTTATTTGAATGATGATTATAATGAAGATATGGATGAAAATTTTCTTGTTGATCTAGAAATTCTTGGCCATGAAAGGGAACGAAAAGATGGTGAATCTAGTAGTTCAAGAAGGAAGGCTTTCTGTCACGAATCTCTATCTACTAACCCAAAAAATTATTTTTTCTTTATGGTATTTCTAATTTTAACCATAACATGTATGCTTCCTTAATAGCATGTTTTTTTTGTCAATTCCCATCAATTATATCCCATAGACATATTTTTTGTCTAACCCATCATATATGAATATTATTAATATTTCTTTACTTCCATTATTACTATAAAATTTTGTTTCCTTGGTTCTGGTTGAAGGCTTTGATCTCAAAATCCCCTCCATAGTGGGCCAATGAAATCGTTAAACCTTGGAGATAGGTTTCATGTTATACTTCACATCAATATTTTCCCAGTCCCCAATGCTAGGTTTAGCTATTTCGGAAATCCCAATTATAATTTAATCGCATTGGGTTCAACAAGGATATGCCAAAATTAACCTATACCCTAAGGTGCGCATAAATTCCCAATTTATGTTTATACCAATTTATTTATCTTATTGTCTAAAATATGGCAGGATCCAAAACTATATACCAATCATGATATATTAACAAATTTGCCTTAAGTGATTCGTTTAAAGGTTTTGGCAAAGGTTCAATTCAATTCCTGTTTTATTTAATTTCGATACAGTCAAGAACCTTGGAGTTCTACAATTTTTTGAAGATTTATATGATGTCCACTCTAGTTTCCCTATAGGTGTTGACCCATGTGCATTTTTATACGGTGCACATCGTCCTTGTAGAGTTTAGTATGATGGAAATTATTGGTCTAGATTTACCTCGCAGACATTAATGGTGGAGAATTTGTTTGGCTAACCCTAGTGCCTTTTCTAAAGCTTCCTCAGTTCATTGGCGCTAAACCCATTCCCTGAAGAAACATATCTATGTATATGGAAGGAGGGGCTTCCATGGGCGCAACCACCTGCCATTGCCACAATGTAATATCCCATTTCGGGGATATCTCTAAGTCACGACAAAATCCAACCAGAGATTGATTGGGAGGGAATTTATCGGATATGTCGTCTCTAAGGAGAAAAGGATCCGGAGGCTATCTGGCCCTTTCCAGACTCTATCTATAGATCTTCTTGAAGAATCCCACTCCAAAGTGACAGACAGCAATAGGCAAATGCATATATGGGCACACCATGAAGAGACAACGTTTTTGAATGAGCTGTGAGACAAGAAGATGAATATATATAGAGCCAAGTATGATGTATAGCAGCAAAACAATGTACAAGTATTGAGGGAACAACCTCTCAAGAAAATAAATACAAGCCTCAACAACACATGTACATAAACATGAAGAACACTGCTATTTCTGCATAAACCCAGGCTATGAAAAACACAGTCTATGATAGAACACTGCTCCAGAATGATGTCAATACATGGATATGACAATATATGGCCCAAATACAATAGGGGAGCAAGGCTCTAACCCTTAGAAACAATAATACCTCAATCCTCCAAGGGATTGGCTGAAATACACAAAATGGCAAAAATGCCAGAGTTGCTGGGCAGTAGTTGCAACTCAATTCTGGAACTAAGTAGAGAAGGCTGAAGATGATGAAAAATATGAAGTAGACCTCCTCCAATAGATCTCCAAAGTGGAAGGTTGATCCTTACACTTGAGATCTTAACCTCAAAACAATCTGCAAACCCTCACAGCAACTACACCTTGAAAATAACACAGTAACTAAGAGGGACTGCACAGTAAGTGGAATAGAACCATTTGGCCAATTGCCAAGATCTGCAAATCAGCTCCGAAATCTTCCAATCTGATCCTCCAAAGGAAGGAAAGACTCTCCCTCTGAAAAACAAGAGAAGGAAGAGGTGTCATGATGACTCCACAACAACACCCTACAACACAGTATTATGCTACTGCAGCAATAATTCTATCCTGGAGGATGATGCTGAAAAACTAACGTTGCCTAATCAGGCACTCAAATTCCCCCGGGGCTAAGGGTGAGATCTCTGCACGGAGACACTCGATGCATTAAACAGTGCTGCAGACAGGCTAAACAACCAACATGCTAAAGAAGACAAAATTTCTCACTCAACAATCAACAACTCAAGCATGAATCGAATTAGGAGGCTCCTCCATCTTTTATAATGTTGGTTTCCCTCCAAAAACCAACATAGCCTCTCTCTTTCCTACACATCCTCATCCTTATCCACATCCTCATACTTATCTGTGCAGAAGCTTGCAGCAGCTTCTACAGTGTACATAGCCCCCCTCCTCTACGTGGTGTTAGGCCCCCTTTGACTCCCACTTAAGTCACAACGTTGTGCTACTAGGTGTATCTCTTATTTTACTTAAGTGAGTTAGACCCTCTTCACTCACTTTTTATTTATTTACAAACTATAGATGGAAAACTAAAAAAAATAGAATATTCCAATTAGCTGTCGCTAATTAGGAATATTACAGTCCCCCCTGGCTAAATATTGCTTGCCCTCAAGAAACTGAAGGGATGGATGCTGCAAAATCTCTTGTCCTCAAGCAATGCCTGACAAGCCTCCTCTCTAGCTGATGCTCCCACTGACACTACAAGATGTGCCTGGGTCCCAGATGCGCCACTGGATCTTCTCTGTCCTCTGCATCATCCTAATATGAAGGGATCTCTCAATGCCAGGATCCAAAACTGATTTCTCACGGTATCAGCCAACCAACAATCCTCCCAAATCCCATCGCCACCATGGCCAATAATATCCCAATTCCCATGGCTCGGACTGCACACTGCCTCTAGTTATGACTGATGCTCTAAGAGCCGAAGACCATGACCCCTGCTGTGCTCCATCTGCCACTGTGTAAGTTGTCCCATCGACTGTGTACCAGCTCATCACCTCTCTCCACTCAAGGCATGGAGTGGGGAATATAATGACTAATATCTCCCTCATGTGGATCCTCCATCCCCAAGCAATCATCCAAACAAAATCAGCCACCTCCCAACAAGGCAACTTCTGAAAATCTCCTTCCACCTCAAGCTCTGGTAATGAAGGTGGGCTGAAAATCTAAACTTGGCAAGCATCATAGCTTACCCCATGCTGTCCTTCTCTCCACTCATAAAAATTGTAGAGTGTATGCTAATCCTGGGTTGCAAAATTATTTCCCTCCAATGGCAAAGTGAAGAACAATCCTCCAAAGAAGGTTCCTCCAACAATGAAGAACAAGATGGCCCAAAAAAATCTATCCATGAAGAATAGGAGATAGTCATCATGGAACATCCTAATGAGAGGTTTTCTGAAGGTTTTACATGATGATACATGATGCAAAAAATTTCTCACAAGGATACAACACAGTCTCATCCACTGCAACTTCAGAAAATTACATGGCAAGCAATGTCCATGATTCATCACATCTACTAAGGGATAGTAAATGGCTGAATGTAACAACAATAATACCTGATCAAGCACTTGCCCATGGCTATACAATGGATGAATATAAATCTTATGGCCCACCTCAAAAGAGAGCAAACATTTGGCTGTGGTGGCCATATCTCCTCCCATGTTCCCATTAGAACATGTAGTGCAGAAATTGTGAGAATTCTTCCCACTCAAAGACACATCCAGCTCATGTGTCTCCCTCATAAAAATCTAATCTATATCAGCAAATGGAGATATGATCAGCATCAAAATGAAGAAAATTCTGAAGGTTACAAGTGATGCAAAGAGGCACCAACAACTTCCCCAACAAGTACAGCGCAGTTTTACAAGTTACTGCTTGATAAGAGTACATGGCAAAATGTCTCTATTAATCATGCATGTCTTCATATGATACATGATATAGTGCAGCAAATGAACATACATGTAGTGATAAGACATTTTCCCAAGGCCACAAAAGAGATGGCTACCTCCATCATTTAGATTGGCCCAATAAAACTCATGGAGCAATGTGACAAGCTTGCCTTGTTGTGAAGCAATGCACTGCATGAAAATGGTGAAAGTGTGCAAATAAATGAATGTATATACAAACTTCTCACCAAATGCTGGAAGTAAGATGGTACATGGATCCATGAATGAGTCCTCCATAGTGTGTTGGCATGCTATGAAGAAGACTATACCATGTGCTACAAAAAGATAATCCTCCTGATGCTTTGAAATCCAAGTCAAGAAGAATATGCCATAGATGTCTCTATCATCATTACCTCCTCTTTGTTCATCAAGTGCGACAAATATGAAGTGATCTTTGGATCTATGGGTTATGGATCCATCATATCTCTGCGGGGCACACTTCATCCATAAGGCTCTGCTCCAAAGTGACAACGTTGTGAGCTCATGCAAATAAGCTCCTGTCAATACAAATCTTTGTTCTTTGACATGCTCCTTGTCAAAGAATCCTATAATAATGCTGCAACAAGTGTGGAATACCTCCCAAGTTGGGAGTGCTTCCAAGCCATCATCAAATATCAAGGAGATAGTGCAATCCCCTCCTCCTACAACATCATACAAAGTGTGAGAGCAAATATGCCCTTGCTCTCCCAGAATCAAACTAAGCAACAAGACATTGTGTTGCATCCCCATACCTCCATCATACCAATCATGTGATGAAGACACAATGAATGATATGAGTATCATATCAACACCATGCATCCATACTCTATGTTTCTCAATGATGCAAGTATCCTACCATATTTTCCTCATCCTCCTACTCTTAGGAAGAGTGTTTGCCAAGTGATGGCCAAAATCTTTCAAGAGTAACCAACACAGCCAAGCCTCCTGTTGCCCGGTATCATAGACCTGTAAGTGCAAGTGATGGCCAAACTCCTTCAAGAGTAACTAGCGCAGACAAGCCTCTTGCTACCCGGTATCATCGATTTGCAGGTAGCTCCCTAGCTCCTTGCTCATCATCCACATCCACTCAATCACTTGTGGATGCCTCCTTCTTCTTCCATGTGGGCTACCATCCTCCCAAATCAAAATCATGACTTTTCACTTCATGGGATTTTGAAATGTACACTTCTCAAGGATCAATGAGACCCTATCAAGAATCAAATAGGTGGCAGGAAAAAACCTCCCATCATGATGTGAATGGTTCAAGGGATGTCCAACACAAGCATGAGAGATGTTATCCATCCTAAGATGTCCTGCATCTTCTATCTGCTCTTGTGAGAAGGAAAGAAAAGCATTGCATCCCATGGTGTATCGAAGTGCATTTCCAATGAGATCTCTCCTTGAGACCTCCCTTTAATCCATAGTCTCCCAAAACTAATGAGGTCTTGGATCTGAAAGTAGAAGTTCCTCTTTGAGCAGAGAGGAGCTCATTTAGAAAGTGTCATCTTGAAGGGAGAAAAGGTTTCTTACTCCAAGATGTCTACCATCAATATTCAAGGATTCAAGCCCCAACCTCCAAAGTGATGTACAATCCAACAATGGCTCATGAGAATGATGGTTTGATTCCTTCTTGAGCATTTCCATGTTGCACAACACAATGCAACCAAGCTGCTCTATAGTAGCAATGAGATTTGACTCTTGGTCATGCAAAAGTAAATCTCCACATTGATCAAAATAATTTGCTGCAAGAATGGAATATGGAAATATTTTCATACCTTGATGTGCATTTGGAACTTCTTGTAGGGCTACAAGAGTTCCTTCTTCACAAGTGTTGGCTGCCCCAACTGTTGATGCATGTGGCTACTCCTCCATGAGAGTGACAACATTATCACAAGCCTCATCAAGAGGTGATGTGATCTCTTCTTTCTTTTCTCTTTCTCCGTCAAAGGTTTGGATCAACCCTTGAGTGAACTCTGCAAAAGTCTTCACCCTTGCATGGCTCAAGTGGCTGCACCAACAATCATAGGCTTCACCCTCCAAATGCAGCGCTGAGATTTCAACAGCTTCTTCCCCTGCTACAGGATGTAGCAGGAAAAATGCCTCGAAATTTCTCACTCAAGTTCTTGCATTAGATTACCCATAAAAGGTAGACAACAAAAATCTATTGCCTTTGATTTATTTTCTGCTGCATGGCCTCTTCTCTTCCTTCAACTGGATGAAATGAGGAAAATCTAGAGTCTCCCTGAAGGCTCTAGGTTGAGATCTATACTCAACAAGGTAATCACTAAGAATCTGATGATCGAAGTATCTTCCATGCTCAATATCTTTTTCTTTATGAGAATAGGAAGTGCATGGTACTTCCTCTTCTTTTTCTTCAATCTTCTTGACCTCCTCAATGGTGGATGCATTTCCTCTGGATCTGAAAATAGATGAGAATAAACTCATCTTTTTCACCGTTCTAGTCTTCTTGTGCTTAGACTCACAGGGACCAGTGGATTCCTCATACATGGGAAAAGGTTAAATCCCAGTAGTATGCTGCAACTCTAAGCTCTGCGTTCTAGATCCTCCATTTTTCCATTCACTTTCATCCTCCCTGAGTTGACAGTAATCTATGAAAGGAAATGCTGCTTTGAAGTCTTCCCCCTTGGACTACCATTCTTAGAAATAATCTCCAAAGGGTATATGATCATGCTACCTCTCTTTCTCACTCGGTACTGGAGGTAAGAATGTAGGCATTCTGATAATGTCCACATGTTGAGCCAGAACTATGCTCTAATACCACTGTAATATCCCGTTTCGGGGATATCTCTAAGTCACGAAAAACTCCAACCAGAGATTGACTGGGAGGGCATTTACCGAATATGTCGTCTCTAAGGAGAATGAGATCCGGAGGCTATCTAGCCCTTTCCAGACTCTGTCTATAGAGCTGCCCGAAGAATCCCACTCAAAAGTTACATAGAGTAATAGGCAAATGCATATATGGGCACACCATAAACAGACAACATTTTTGAATGAGCTGTGAGACAATAAGATGAATATATATATAGATCAAAGTATGATGTATAGTATCGAAAGAGTGTACAAGTCTTTAAGGAACAACTTCTCAAGAAAAACAATACAAGTCTCAACAACACATGTACATTAACATGAAGAACACTGTTATTTCTCCATAAACCCGGGCTATGAAAAACATAGTTTCTGATAGAACACTACTCCAGAATGATTTCAATACATGGATATGACAATATATGGCCCAAATACAATAGGGGAGCAAGGCTCTAACCCTTAGAAACAATAATACCTCAATCCTCCAAAGGATTGGCTGAAATACACAAAATGGCAAAAATGCCGGAGTTGTTGGGCAGCAGCTACAACTCAATTATGGAACTAAATAGAGAAGTTTGAAGATGATGAAAAATCTGAAGTAGACCTCCTCCAATAGATCTCCAAAGTGGAAGGATGATCCTTACACATGAGATCTTAACCTCAAAACAATCTGCAAACCCTCACATCAGCTACACCATGAAAATAACGCAGTCACTAAGAGGGACTGTGCAGTAAGTGGAATAGAACCCTTTGGCCAAGTTCTAATATCTACAAATCAGGTTTAAAGTCTTCCAATCTGATCCTCCAAAGGAAGGAAAGACTCTCCCTCTGAAAAACAAGAGAAGGAAGAGGTGTTGTGAGGACTCCACGGCAACGCCCTACAACACAATATTATGCTGATGTAGCAATAACGTTGTCTTGGAGGATGATGCTGAAAAAATAACCTTTCCCGAAAAGGCACTCGAAGTCCCCCGGGGCTAAGGGTGAGATCTTCACACGGAGACACTCGATGCACTAAACAGTGCTGCAGATAGGCTAAATAGCCAGCGTGCTAAAGAAGAAAAAATGTCTCACTCAACAATAAAAAACTCAAGCATGAATCAAATGAGGAGGCTCCTCCATCTTTTATAATGTTGGTTTCCCTCCAAAACCAAAAATAGCTTCTCTCTCTCCTCCACATCCTCATCCTTATCTGCGCATAAGCTTGTAGAAGCTTCTAGAGTGTACATAGGTCCCCTCCTCTACGTGGTGTTAGGCCCCCCTTGACTCCCACTTAAGTCACAACGTTGTGCTACTAGGTGGATCTCTTATTTCACTTAAGTGAGTTAGACCCTCTTCACTCACTTTTTATTTATTTACAAACTATAGATGACAAAATAAACAAAATAGAATATTCCAATTAGCTGTCACTAATTAGGAATATTACACACAATGACATGTCGTCTCTTTTTATATTGTTCCCCACCATGAGCATGGGTTGTCTCTATTGCTGGGTTACAGTGGTTCCAACGATATCATTCTGAAACAACATACATGTAATTTGTTTCTGTGTTGTTTCATTAAAAGGATATCTAGCTTTGAAATTTCTAGTCCCTAACTCTATATATATTCTCCTTAACATGACAAGGTTAAGGGTTAGATCTAAGACTTTTGTGATCTATAAAGTAGATATATGTCTCTCGAACTAATCACATTGTTATGTATTTCGGTTAAGGTTTTTTCTTTTCTGGTGATACCCAACTCATGTGGGTGAATAAAGTGCATAGGAGATGTTCTACACATGTTTTTTGCCTTGGAAACCACTCGTCCCTCCCAAGTAAATACTTTTGGCAACTCGGGGTTTTGGCATGGGGAGAACTCAAGTATGAATTCTTTCATCTTATCGCAAGTTTTTAGTTCAAGTCCAATGTATATTCCTTGTCAGGGTGCTTTTCATTTCTATCATTCACATGTTTCCTTCCTAATGGTATGGTTTCCTTGTCTTCCTAAGACGCGTTATGCTCAGGTACCATTGCGGGGTTGTCGAATTAGCTTGCCTAGTCACTCTCTCTAACTTCAAACCCAATGATAGGAGATTCCCCTTGCTTTGTTTCCTTCACATATTAAATGAAATATTACTATTTTGTTTACATTTGTCAGTAATTCCTTTTGATCCTAATAAGTAGTGTTGTGGGTAGCCGCGCTAATATCTTCATTCTTCACCTACAGGTTTTTTTTTTATGTCCCTTGACCAATATATGAATTTTATAACTTTACTATAACCATTCATTTATTTTTATTGCACTGAATTATCTTGGCTAATTCCTTATTTCTGTTTTAGGTATGGGAATAATATTCATGGCATATATGCTTTACTTGGAGTGTTCACCAACTGATACGTTGCTCTTCCTTCTAGTTGAGTTTAGTGTACTTGTTCATTTTTTTGTTGGGTTTCCCTTAGTTCCAGTGCATCCCAATGACTCCACTTTGCTGGTCATTTCTACAGTTTTTACTTGATTGTTCAAAGGACTGCATATTGAGGATTTTGGTTGTGTATCTTATCATCAAATATAGGACTTGTATTTCAATACGTTCCCCTTTGTGTGGGTTAAGATATTACACACCAGAGCTCATTCTCTAGCTCTTTACTATTCTATACAATGCTCCATAATATTCAGCATGAATCCTATAGGTTTTTGTGAACTAAAATGGTTCGCTTCCGAAAATATGGGACCTTAACTCTAACTAAGTCTTAACCACTCGAAGTTTTTCTCATATATATTATCAATTGTATGTATGGTTTATTTTTTAATTATGGAGCTTATTAATTTACCGAGCCTGTGGATTGGATTAGATAGCATGGCTTTATATGTGGAGTTTTTCAATGGACATTAACACATTAAACTGATGGTATAGTTACTCTTCCTTGAGGCTTGAGAAGGTTTCTCTTATTGTCAGTTAATACGTTTCGAAGGAGAACAAATATTCATCCTGTCGGATAATGATCAAATTTTTTTGTTCCTATTTATTATATTTGTACATATGCATGTTCTCGTATGAATTTATAGAATTTTTCTGGTTCCTCTTAACATAATTAGCCAAATTATTGGTAATAATGTGGATACTGTGGTAGATTTCCTTTTACACAATGAAAACTATTTTCTCTTGTCTTATAATGTTGTTTTAATTTGATTCCATAATTAAGTATCATATATCAACCATAAAGGTTTATTCTCCATTTAGAATAATCCCCATATTTTATCTTAATTGTTCTTCTTATTTACCAATTTAAAACTGGAGTCATTTACTCTCTTGGCTATGAAATTTTATTAATTCGTTAATTTCAAAGGATATACTCAAATCCATACTCATTTATCCCTTTCTCTGCATGTAGCTTGTGTAAGTTATTTACGAAACTGGTTTAAAGGCGGCCTTATGATACTCACCCTAATGGTGCGCTACTCGCGTAGTTAATTAAATTTTTCTTTCATATTTCCATGTTAATTATACTTGATGATTAGTCGTCGCCTGTAATATGGATGCAATGTTTAATTCATGTAGTTATACCTTTAGTATTTTGTATACCTATTGACAAGTGTCAGCTACAATATTATTATATTCTTTACCAAATGATGACCTAGGTATGTCTATGTCACGAGTATTGCATTTTTCCTTAATGATACATATAAATTTGTAATTGTTGGAAAAATTATTAAGGGTATCAATTTCCATGTCAACAATACCCTTTATTCCCCTTCAACCTTGAATCCTCTAATAATTTAATATATGATTGTACTAAGCTCATCAGGTACTACTCACATTCTGAAAATCAGATCTGAAATTGTGATCTATTAACTACTGATCATTAAGCTCTATATCCACCAGTTCTCTTTATTTAATTTTGGGGTTAATTCATTAATAAGGTTAGATACCCATCAACTACCTTTCATAGAAATCACTTATCCCTACATAGGGTTAAAATATTAGCTTATAATTTGGAATCCATTATGGAATTAACCCCTTTTAATATTATTCGTGGTTGCCTCATTTTTATCCCAACAATTGAAATTTAATGACCAATTGTAATTCATAATTAAGATATGTAGAACTGGAATCATATCTACATCTACAGCAACAACCTTTCCTAGCTTCTCGTACCCGCCTAGGGAATTTTATTTCGATTTCCTACTAAGTATAATCTATTATCATCAACATGTTAAAGAATATTAAAACATATGATAGTTAATCCAGCACTAAGCCAGTCTAATTCATTAGAAAATATAAATAAAATAATGGATGAATTATGTTAGGTCCCTATATTGCTAGTGTAGTCCCTTATTTTTGTTAGTGTAGCCCCGTTATTTTTATTGTTGTACCCCTGTAACCCCAATATTGTTATTATTGTTCCGTTACATTATTATTTTTAGGTCAGCTAGGATTATATTGTGACCCCATGAACTCCTATATATAGAAGGAGGTTTTTTCATTTGTATCATCCAATAATTGTTGATTTATGTAATGTAAAGGAGATTTCCCCCTTGAAGTGGCGTATTTATAAGCCATTGATCTCTCTTTTCTTCTATTTTTATAGTTGGTTTCATAACATTTGGTATCACAGATTTTGATTCTAGGGTTTCACTGCTCCAAACAGGTCATCATGGGATTTTGACTATAACGTTTTTTGTAAGAAGGTTCAAAAGCTAAACGTTTTATCACACAAATCCAAAACCCTTAGGAACGTTGTGTAAAAATTTTAGATCTTGCTTCACAATATTTTCAGAGATATGATCTGTGGAAGTTAGTGTTTTTTCAGGCTCTCGAATTTCATCTCAAAGAGGTGAGCATGGGAAAATCGTCATAAATATCTCTCTGAGCATCAGATTGGAATTCTATAAAATTTTGCCACAAGTAAATTGACTATTGTTTCTTTTCTATCAATAAAAGTGACACGTGGCACGACGTACAATTTCTCTCTACCAAATTACTCCATAATTAGGTCATTGCGAGAGATTGGGCATAAATTTTCCTTGAATACTCCAAATCAGGACAGACCTGTGGCATTCGAAAGAAGATTCATAGGGATACTACAAGACCTAATCTTAGATATTAAAGATCTAAAATCACAGAGATAATTCAGTTTGAATATCGAGATCGTTAAAAGCAAGAAAAAGGTGTGTATTTTTTCTTTCAAATTGCATAAGTCTTGTTTGAAAAATCGATTTGAATTTATTCCAAAGGAATATTGTAGAATAGATATCAGTATTGGGTTTTAAAATTCCACCTAAAAAGAATTAAACACCCATTAATCCTTCAGAAGGATCTATTATGACTCATGAAGACAAAGAAGTGCAACATGACATATCAAAATTGCAAGAGCAATTGAACCAAATTTCGCTCTCGCAAAGAGCAACAAAAAATGAAATGGAAGTTTTGAAGAAAGGCGTGGAAGCTAAGATGGATGGTTTGAAGAAAGGCATGTAAGCTAAGATGTATGGTTTGAATAATGGCATGTAAGCTAAGATGCATGACATGGAAGCTAAGATGGATGACATGGAAGCTAAGATCTATGAAAAAATGAAAGACAACATGGAAAAAATGAAGAATGATCTAAAAGAAGACATGTAAGGTTTGAAAAAGTTGATACAAGAAATGTTTCCTAATGGGAAAAATATAGTAGAGGAAACTCATGATGAGAAAAAAATAAATGTTAATAGTGGTTTCATAAACTCTAATGTTGGATGGAAGAACCACCATATTCCAAATATGGATATTAGGAAGCCTGATGGCAAGGATCTCATAACATGGATACTATATATATAGCATTATTTTTATCTAAATAGTGTACAAAACACACAAAAGGTACGCATTGCAACTTTACATTTAGAACAAAATACATTTTTATGGTATCAATGGCTTTTCTCCCATAAAAAATTGTCACTTGGTCAATTTTTACGGAGGAAATGATAGCACATTATGAGGATACAAAGAGCAATACCTTCTTTATCCAATTGATAAATCTCAAACAAAATGGTTCAGTGGTGGAGCACATTTAGGACTTCCAAAAATTGAATATAAGGGTAGCTGGTATTCTAGATGAACACATTATCAATGTCTTCATAGGGACTTTAAATGATAAAATCCAACATGAGGTTCGCCTTTGGGAACTTCATTCATAGGAGAAGACATTCAGGTTGGAAAGAAAAATTGAATGTAAAATTATGGCGACCAGGAAGCCTACCACTCACATCTATAAATATGGAAGTGTTTCTACTCCTACATTTTCACAACCTACAAGGTTGACACCACAACAATTGGAAGAAAATAGAGTAAAAGGGCTTTGCTACAGTTGTGATAAAAAATACACTAAAGGTCATAAGTGTGCAGAGAAGAAATTATTTTACATAGATTGTGAAGAGGATGAAGAAAATAAACAAGAAACTTAAAAAGAAGAGGATATACACCAAGAACCAACCCTAGATGAAGAATAAATGAGGCTGACCATATCGTGTAATGCATTGGTAGGAATTACCATTCCTCAAACTCTCAAAATAAAAGGACATATCAAGAAGAAAAAGGTAATAGTGTTTATTTATTTGGGTAGTACCTATAATTTTATTCATTGTAAGGTAGCCAAGGAATTGAATTGTTTTGTATACCCAACACTAGAATGTCAAGTGATGGTTGCAAATGGAGGAACTATAAATTGATCTGCAAAATGCCATAATATCAATATAACCATGAGGGAATATGTATTGAATATTCCAATGATTTCAATTACAATGGGAGGTGTTGATGTTGTACTAGGAGTACAATGGTTACAATCTTTGGGGACAGTATCTTTTAATTTTTAAGAACTTTTCTTCAATTTTTTTTCGAAAGGAAAGGAATTCAAATTACGGGGTATCTGAGGGAAGCCGAGAAAGATAATAAGCTCTAATGTCATGAAAAAGATTTTGAAGAAACAATAATGAGGCATAATTACCCAATTATGCTCACTAGAAGTTCCAACATGATGATCATCTATTTCTCCATATCTCTAAAAATTCTTGGACAATTATTCTAGGGTGTTTGAAACTCCCAAATGACTCCCACCTATTCATGATCATGATCATGTTATTCATTTGATTCCAGGAAGTGTTCCTCCAAAAATTAGGGCTTATAGATATCCTTATGTGCAAAAGAGCAAAAGTGAACGTATGATTGCATAAATCTTAGAGGTTGGTATAATTCAGCCTAGTCAAAGTTCTTTCTCTCCTCCAGTAATATTGGTGCACAAGAAGGATGGATCATGGCATATGTTTTCAGACTATTGGAAGCTCAATAAGCTCACTATTAAAGATAACTTTACCATTACCGTGATTGATAGATTATTGGATGAATTACATAGAGAAATTTATTTTACCAAGTTGGATCTTCATTTAGGATATCATCAAATTAGAATGAAGACTGAAGATATTCTAAAAAAAACATTTGGAACTCATGAGGTTAATTATGAATTTTTGGTCATGCCTTTTGGCCTTACCAATGCACCTTCTACATTTCAAGGGTTGATGAATTCCATTTTCAAACCTTTCCATAGAAATTTTTTTCTAGTATTTTTTGATGATATACTAATCTACAACAGGTCTTGGAAGGATCATATTCAACATGTTGATAGGGTGATAGAACTATTGGAGGAGAAACAAGTATATGCAAAAACATCCAAATATTTATTTGGAGTACAAGAGGTGTAATATCTAGGTCATATTATATCTCATGAGGGTGTTAAGGTAGAACCTAACAAAATTAAAGCCATTAATGAATGAAAAGTCCCCACAACCATAAATGAGTTGCGAGTATTTATCGGGTTAACAGGGTATTATTGAAAGTTTTTTAGGAATTATGGGAGAATAGTAGCACCACTAACAACATTAATGAATAAAGATGCATTTTCATGGACTCTTGAAGCACCTAAGGCCTTTGAACATCTTAAAGAGGCAATGTGCCTAGCACCGCTCTTACCTATGCCAGATTTCACAAAAATCTTTATTGTGGAATGTGATGCCTCAAGAAATGGAATTTGTGTTGTTTTAATACAAGAAGGAAGACCCATTTCTTTCGAAAGTCATCCAATCAAAGGAAAGTGTGATACAAAAAGCTATTTATGAGAAGGAAATGTTGGCAATACTACATGCACTAAAGAAATGGCGACCTTACCTAATGGGAAGACACTTCAAGGTAAAAAATGATTATGATCGGTTTAAACACTTTTTGGAACAAATACTATCTTTAGAAGAGCAATGAAAATGGGTCACAAAGATGTTGGGCTATGAATTTGAAATCATCTACAAAAAATGCAAGCTAAATGTTATTGTAGATGCACTCTCAAGAAAGGATGAAGAGGTGGAAGCATTTTTTTGTTCCATTTCTATTATCCAACCAGATTGGATAACTGAAGCAAGGGATGAAAGGAAAAATGACAAAGAAGTGTGGACACTCATTGAAAAGTTGCAGCAAGATCCCAGTACATATGATACATTTTTTTGAAAAAATGATTCCTTATGGTACAAAGATCGCTTATATATTTTTAATAATTCCCAATTAAAACAAAATATTCTTTTGGAATTGCACACTTCTCCTTTAGGAGGACACTCAGGAATTTTAAAAACTTACCACAGGGTGAAGAAATATTTTTTTTGGGATGGCCTTAAATACAATATCTAAAATTTTGTGGCAGAATGTTTGGTTTTCCAGAAAAAGAAAGTTGAGACAATTAAGATCCCGAGTCTTCTACATCATTTATCCATTCCAAGTCAACGTTGAGAGGTGATTTCAATGGATTTTATCATAGGTTTACCTAAGTCCAAATGAAAGAGTGTCATCATGGTGGTAGTTGATAGACTTACCAAGTATGCACACTTTTGTGCATTATTTCATCCATTTAAATCAAGTGCAGTTGCTAGTGCATTTATGGAAACAATTCAAAAGCTACATGGAAACCAAAAGATTATTGAAAGCTACAGAGATCCCATTTTTACTGGAATTTTTTGGATGAAATTGTTTTCTTTTTTGGGTACTAAACTAGCTCATAACTCATCTTATCATCCTCAATATGATGGTAAAATTGATATAGTGAATAAATTTTTGGAAGGATATATTCATTGTTTTGTATTTGATAAACAAACAAAATGGGTCAAGTGGTTACCTCTCACTGAATGGTGGTATAACACTACCTTCCATACTCTAGCAAAAATGACCCCATTTATGGAACTTTATGGATATCATTCACCGTCCATCACATCATATTTAAGAGAAAATTATAAGGTTCAAGCAATGGAAGAGTACATCGAGCATCAAAAAGAAGTTCTCCAACTCTTAAAGGATAACCCAAATTTGGCACAAAATCGAATTAAACAATAGGTAGATCAACATCGCAACGAGAGAAGTTTTGATGTAGGAGATTGAGTATTCTTATGAATACAACCATACAAACAGATGTCCCTCAAGAAAACTAAGAAGGATAATAATCTCTCCCCAAAATACTATGGTCCTTACAAGGTGTTGCAAAATATTGTTACTATGGCATAAAAATTGGAGCTTAATGCTTCTTTGATAGTGCATCTAGTTTTCCATGTTTCATGCTTAAAGAAGGTTATAGGTGAAAAAATTCCAGTTCAAACAATATTTCCATAACTTGATGAAGAAAGAAAAATCATATTGGAAACTGAAGTAGTCACAAAAACAAGAACTTGACACCTACAAAATCGACTTCAGATTATCTCATCAAGTGGAAGAACTTACCCACTTAAGATACTACATGGGGGGATGAGAAGTTTATGCAGAAGCATCCAAAGCTACTCAAGCATTGAGGACACCACTTTTTCGAAGGAGAGGGGCATGTTAGTTCCCTATATTACTAGTGCAGTAGCTTATTGTTGTTACTTTAGCCCCCTTATTGTTATTGGTGTACCCCTATAACCCCAGTATTGTTATTATTGTTCCCTTACATTATTATTGTTAGGTCAACTAGGATTATATTGTGACCCCATGGACTCCTATATATAGAAGGAGGTTTTTTCATTTGTATCATCCAAGAATTGTTCATTTATGTAATGTAAAGGAGGTTTCCCCCTCGAAGTGGCATATTTTTAAGGCGTTGATCTCTCTTTTCTTCCAATTTTGGAGCTAGTTTCATAATAGACATGTCATGAAATACTTGATTACAATCTTGATCATCTCGTGATTTTTTTCCTTTTTCTTTCTCACAAACCCCATTTTCATATTTCTAAGAACAATTTATTTCTACCATGTTTCACTTATGCTTGTTCTGAGGCTGCTTAATTAAATTTCCCTCCTCATTGTGACTTCCGCTTCCCTCTAAGGATTCCTTCACATGGGTGTTCTTTATCGCACGCTTGAATTTTCAGCATTAATTTTGATATACCTATTCTCACACTTATTATTCTTAATATTCTAAAGAGATTTCAGAGGCTAGAGAGAAGACATATGTTTACCCTTATGATTCAGACTATGAAGTTAACTTTCGATGAGGCTCTTATTGAGGCAAGTGGCTATAATTCTGTTGCTTACAAAACATGGATTTTGAATCTGCCTAATTTTATTTTATTGAGGATACATCTTGAGATAAAATTTATTTAAAAAATGGCTTTCCCTGTTTTAAAGCATAGTTGGATTAGGGAAAATATCAACTCCAGATATAGTTGAACATCTTGTAGGAGGAGGAAATCAAGAGGTAAGCGTATGTGAGGTTTCCATCACCATTTTCCATTTTCCTCTGATTAGGTTGTTATGTTTGTAAATTATCTCTTTATAGTCCAGTGTTTTTTTTACATAGTCAGAATGGTCTAGGGATGAGGTTCTGAACCCTCTCAATTCCTTTGTTGTAATCTAAGATATTGATGATACATGTTGCTATAATTATAGAATTGGCACCACACATTTTATGACTATTTAATATTATGTGTGTGTGTGTGACTTTGTGCTATTTGGTTGGATTTACAGTCGTCAGTACTTAGAAGGATGTCTTACTTAACACTTTTATTAATAATATCATGATATTATTTTATTCCACTACCTATGGTTGTTCAATAGTTCTTGGTTGCAAATTTCATGGTGTTGTCAATGCAGTCTAGATACAATCTTTGAAGTACTCCTAGAAATTTAATTGGATTAGTCCTAACATGCCAAGGTGTGGCTTGGCTATAACTTCAAAGCCCCATTTTTTTTTGTAATATGTATTCATTGACACCATTACCCTTTAGAGTGTGAATAAGGATCAAGAATCCATTTCATTAATGCTTTAAGTGCATCCTAGCATACATTTGAATAAATTACATGAGTAAACTCATCAAACGTGGTAGAATTAAGAAAATCTAGATCAACAAATTTCATAGCCTCAGATACTCATATTTGGAATAAGGTAGATTTTATTCCCAACCACACAAATTTCACATATTTCCATATCAGAATTTAGAATACAAATGCAATTTGTAAAGAGAGATGGAGCATTTATCTTTTCATCAAAGATAATCACAAAATTTTCCTATGAACAAGAAACTTCCTACCCAAGCATAGGCACGTAGTGCAACTGCCACCCTTAAATTGGATCATGAAATTTCGAGGGTGGAAGAGCCAATCTACAAGTCACTACACCACCCAACAAAACCATTTAATTCTTGTTTCTAGTCAATCAGATCAACAATCCCTTAAGGATAAACCTCCCTTCCGGTGCTTTTCAAAGGAAGTAGGAGGAGTCTAAATCACCTAATGCTTTCTTGGACTAGACAAGAATAACTTGGCTATCAAGATTAGCAAAAAATAATAAATACCTGGTGATTGAAGGTTTCCTAACATCATAAGACTTAGGAACCACATCACAAGTGACCACAATACGCGTGTAATACGAGTCCTTAATCCTTTGTACTTGCCTCTCTAGAGAAATTATATGATATTTATCTTGAGACGTGCTTCATTTCCTATGGGCCATTTTTGAGTTATGGATTCTATTTTTATTATTACACATGATTATTCATGATTGGGGTTAAGTGTGTTCTTGACATATAACTCATGTGGCCCTACCATTCCTAATCATTTTCACCCTCATTTAAGAGTGATATTTTTTTTCATTGTTTCAAAATTTGTTCCTTTTGATTCGATCATACCCATGGAGGGTTTGTTCTGAAGCTATATTTTTCTGTCACCTTAAAATAAGTGACAAATTTTTTTTTTTAATGATCCCATTAGGCCCAAGGGCTAAGCCTAAGCTCTGATACCACTTGTCACAAATCTCTATCTACTAATCCAAAAAAAAAAAATCCTTGTGGCATAGTTATTTTTTACCATAACAGATACACTTCCTTAATAGCATAATTTTTGTCAATTCCCATAAATTATATCCTATAGACATCTTTTGTGTCTAACCCATCATATCTAAATATCATTAATATTTCTTTACTACCATTGTTACTATAAAATATTTCTTCCTAGGTTCTTGTTGAAGGCTTTGTTCTCATAAGCCACTCCACAGTGGGCCAAGGCAACCATTAAACCTTGGAGATAGGTTTCATGTTATAATTCACATCAATTTTTGTTCATTCCCCAATTATAGGTTCAAATATTTTGGGCATCCCACTTGTCATTTACTCGCAGCAAGTTCAAGAGGGATATGCCAAAATTAACCTATACCCCGTGGTGTGTCTACAATACGGTAGGATCCAAAGCTATATTCCAATCATGATATATTACTGAATTTACTTTAAGTGATTCATTTAAACGTTTTGGCACAGGTTCAATTGAATCCCTCTTTTATTTAATTCCCATACGGTCAAGACCAATGGTGTGCTACAATTTTTTGAATATTTATATCACTTCCACTCCAGTTTCCCCACAAATCTTGACCCATGTGCCTTCTGATACGGTGCACATGGTCCTTGCAGATTTTAGTACGATGGAAATTAAAGATATATATCTACCTAACATACATCAATGGTGGATACTTTTGTTGGCTAGCCCTAGCACCTTTTTTGGAAGCTTCCTCAGTTCATTGGTGCTAAACCAGCTCCCCGAGGAAACATATCTCAATATCTGGAAGGAGGGTATTCCATGGATGCAACCACCAGCCATGGCCATAACCACCTATTTTCTCCCTTTTTATTTGTTCTTCTACCCTAAGGATGGGTTATCTCTATTGATGTGTTACGATGGTTCCAACTATATCATTCCGTAACGACGTACAGTTATTTTTTTCGTATTGTTTCATTAAAATGAAATATGACTTTGAAATTTCCAGTCCTTGATCATATATATTGTCTCATTACCATTAAAATGTTAAGGGTTTTGATTTTCTAGTGACACCCAGCTCATGCGGGCAACGGATGTGTAGAGGAGACCTTCTACACCTATTTTTTTCCTTGGAAATCACTCGTACCTCCCGAGTAAATAGTTTCAACGAGCGCGGTTTTGAGCATTACAAGAACTGATGTATGAATTATTTCATTTTGTCGCGAGTTTTTAGTTGAAGGTGAGTGTATATTCCTTTTTGGGGTGATTTTCATTTCTATCATTCAAGTGTTTACTTCCTAATGCTATGTTTTCCTTGTCTTCCATAGACGAGTTATGCTTGGGTACCCTTGTAGTGTTGTAGAAATAGCTTCCTCAGTCACCTTCTCTCACTGCAACCCCAATGACAAGTAATGCCCCTTGTTATATTTCCATTACATGTTAAATTAAATATTACTATTTTGTTTAGATTTGTGAGTAGTTCCTTTTGATCTTAATACGGATTTTTCTGGGAAACCACACATGTATCTTCATTCTTAACTTATGGGTGGGTTTCCTAGTTCCCTTGACCAATATATCGATTTTATAACTTTACTGTGACCATTAATCTATTTTCATTGCACTGAATTATGTTAGCTTGCTTCTTATGTTTGTTTCAGGTAATGGCCATAATATCCATGGCATATATGATTTACTTTGATTGTTTGCCAACTGATACGCCCTTCTTCCTGCAAGATGAGGAGGGTGTACTTGTTCATTTTATTGCTAGTTTTCCTTGAGCTCTTCCACGCATCCCCATGAATCCACTATGCTCATCATTTTTAGATTTTTTTACTTGGTTATTCAAAGGATTGTGTATCTGATAGCGGGTAAGACCCACAGTCCCAATAATTTTCTCTTCGGCATATAAATGCTCCTCGCAATATAATTTCCTTGTCTAGGCAATTTCACATTACGCTATTTCCTGAGCTAGAAATTTAAACAAACACCCAAACCAAAGTCTGGCAATCTCAATACTGTTTCTTCTTTTGGATTTATTTATCAATTTCATAGAAATTGATAAATGAATACTTCAGTCTAGTCTTATAGTAACCCCGAATAATAGGGCCCTTGGTGTTTCAATTAAACCACTCGAACTATATCTCCTTCTCTATACCCTTGATTCTCTTAATAACAAAGCACTTTAATTATAATTGAACCCTGTCTCTGTATATTGTATCCAGAGGTCAATAGCCCGATGTTCAACCTTCTAAGTCTTTACCTTAAGATGACAAGGCACATTTAACTTCAAACCTTACAACTTAACATTATACCGTGGCTCGAACCTTTTTATAAACACCAACCATAGCTTATAATAAATCCCTTATACGTTAAAACCATTAACTTTTCCGGATATATTAATCCTCAAGACATGCAAGATATGCTTTTAATATAAGCCAACCTTCGCACTTATATTATTAAGCCCATTTTCAACGCAACATTTCATAATACCTTCCAACCCGGTCCCACACATCAAATTCATTAACCAAATGATTTCAACGCCAAATCAGTGGCCATACCTGACTTACCCACCGTGCGACTTGTCGTGCGATTATCGTCGAATCTCTTGGCCTCCAGATCGGACGACGGACAACAACATCACGTTATTTTGCTTGCCTAACTTTAACACTTCAAAAGAACGCGATGGGGGTAGTATTACCCAAATGACGTGGAAACATATGATAGGATGGAATTTTTTGTAAATGGTTTCACTCTGGCCCAAAGGCAGCGCAAAGTGAGTGGTATCGGTTTCCAAAATCCGCTCCCAAGATTTGAATAGTGCTCGACCGGAATCTTAACACGGTTAATGCACTTCTTTGCATAACCTCTTCCTTATTAACTCTGTGGTTAAGTTCAAACAATGTCAATAAAAAAAACAACTCTAATTACTCTTACAGGCTGGTATCGTGTCATAGTCAATACGCTCAAACAACAGAGGTCCAATGGTTTGTACAGAGTTAGGTATAACTGACATCAACAGAGAATCACTTCAGCTGGGCTAATTCAACTCTTGTACACGATATACCTAGCCTCTATTCACACCTCAAGGACATGATTCAAATGTAGACTAACCACATTTAGTCTACTCACAGAGAGCATAAATTCGAACACAATCATAGGGAACGAAGTGATTTTAAGACAGTAAATTTTGTTCTTCAAATTATGCACAAAATCTAAATCAACAACAGAGGTGGGTCTGAAATCGATCACTCTGTGATCGATTCACAGAATTTTACAGTCACTACTCAAATCTATAATACAAACCTTCCGCATACCATTGATGTATCAAATCCTCAACACAGGAATTTAACCATTCATGAATTAATCAATGCGCAAGTAATACTAAACAGGTTCCTCATTTATATAGTGAACTTACTTACAACTTCCACTCAGCCAGATTTTCAATCAATTGGCCCTTCTCACACTCCCTACTCTATGAAATTCTATGTAGATCTTTGCAGGTCTCTAATTAGGTCTCTATGCAGGTATTTGCAGGTCTCTTTTCAGGACTCCCCCTATTATGCCTTTTAGGCTTATTTTTATACAAAAACCCCTGGGTCGACTCAACTCCTCTAACAGCTCAAAAAATCTTCAAATTCTCAATTTTCTGACTTTAGGCTAAATCCTAAAGAAACTGGAACTGAATCTCTTCACATGCCCACGAATCATTCGAGACAATTACATTTTTATCTCTACATTTAACTAAAATCACTCAAATGAGAATAATTACGTAGGAATTAAAAACAAGAGACCCCCGTATGTTTATTTATATACAAAATATTGTCTTGGGCCTAATGCCCCTGCATCAGACTCCCCAGGTTAAAATAATTCATGAGCTCTTGATCATGTGCTTTCATTTTCGTCTTCGTGGATCCCACACTTTGTTCTGAAATTTGTCATATTTTGCAGTGTTCTTCTTTTGCATTCCTCCTGGCTTCCATACTTTATGCTGCAGCTTTCTGTTGGCTACACTTTTATATCCTCTTTCTGTTTTTCTTTTGTTGTTGCTTCTTGGTTTCCTTGCTGCTGTCTTTTTCTGAGACACATTCTCCATCAGTTTTCTCATAAATTTAATCTCCTTGTCTAAAATGTCCTCTAACTGTTGGATACTGGTTCTCCTTGATTGCTGAACTTCTACCTCTATTTGCTGAGTTCTTATTTCTTTAATTCTTACTGCTACCCTAGCTCCTGTGCTAGCTTTAGCTGTGTCTGTAGCTCTTCTTACCGCCATGCTTACTCTTACTTTCTGAAATCCTGCGATAGCTCTAGTCCCCGCTCTAACTACCACCCAATCATCCATACCCTCTCTGCAATAGTAAAATCCTTGCTGATTGTCATCTAGGACAATTTCTTCATTCCTTGGCTTCAGAAACTCTTCAGACTGGTATTTAAATTTCCAGTCATCATCCTCATCTCCTCTATTCTTCTTCTAGACTAAATACCTCTTAGTCCTTCCATCAGTATCTGCAATCAGGAAACAAACATAAAAAGTATAAACTCCTTGTGTCTCTTCCTCCTCTTCTGGAAACATTTCAGTTTGTTGCTCCAGCGTTTCTTGCAGAAACACTCCAAGTTGTTGTTCTGCCATTTCACTCTCCTTTCCAAATTTTTTCAACAAAAATTCTATCCATCCTTTTACAAACACTCCATCACTATGCTGCACACTGGTTTCAGCATGTTCTTCTTCTTCTTCCTTGACAATTTTCATCGATTGCCTTCCTTCTTCTTAAATCACTTCAAGCCCTTTAAGTACTGTATTCTCATTTTCTATCAGAGTAAAACTTTGATTTCCCATTGTAGTAGAAGCCCCAAAATTCTACCATACATCCTTCTCTCCAACTTTCTCTTGGCTATTCAAACAAGCCAGTTCTTCCTTGTCATCTGTAGAAATAACAAGTTCATTTACAGGAGACATGATAGCCTCACCTCCCTCCTTCTGCAAAAAAGTCATCATTCTCCAAAACAACTCCAAAAGATGGATTTTTCTCTGCCATACCTGTCAACACAGCCAAATTGTTAATTTCAAAACTACAAGACCCAATGGTCTCAATTGATGACTCCGTCACCAATTCCTGTCTATCTTCATCCCGTTGTGTCTTCACATTATGCAATACCCAATTTTGAAATTGAGGTTTCCTCTCTTGCACAAGATCCTATTGATCCAGCATATTCTCTAGCATCTCAATTTCTCCATTCCAGGGATCAAACATTCCCATAGAATCTTCTTCCTTCTCTTTCAATTGAACGCCCAATGCTGTCAATTTGTCTCCATCATCAACAGGATCTTCATTCACCAAACAATTGTGAAAACAAAATTCATAAGGCCTTAGTGCCTTTCTCTCTTCTGCTAGCAACTCAGTATGTTGTCCCAAAATTCTTTTCTTCTCAATCAGCACATCAATATGCTGATTCCAATTCTTCAAACAATTCTTGAGACTGTCATGTAGTCTCTCCTCTGCAACATCCTCTTCAAGGATGTCTCTCTGTTCTAGTTCATAAAAATGAACTTTCTCATCTTCATTTACTTCTCCCTTCACAATCTGAACACGTTCTCTCTGTTTTTATGTCCTCTATTCTCGAGCACTCAATTCATGCCACAGTCCTGGCATCTCATCTGAGAAAATATCTTCAAAATATTCACCATCTTTTGTTGTCACTATCTCCTCAGCCTTCCTCAAAACAAAATTATGATCTTCTATCTCTGAAATAAATTCAGTCATCTGTCCATCATTCTTCACTTGGCCATTTAACAAAATAAGTCTGTCATTGTCATCATTAATGACAAATTCATCACCATCAAACACAACTTCATTGAAACAATCTCTTTCATAAAACAAGGAATTTGTGAATTCCTTCTGCTGCAATAATTCAATCTGGTCTTCATCAGAAAGGTACTCATCATACTTCACTTGGTAACTTTCAGCTTCATTGAATACAGTTTCATCATATGAACTTTCCTCCTCAATACCTGCATTCACACACAACTTGTCAGTTGTAAAAAAAATAAGACCCCACGGTCTCATTTGATGAATTGATCATCAAATCTTCTTGCTGTCCCAAGTCTTCTATACACTTTATATATTCTTCAATGGTCCTCTCTTCAATATCTTCAAGCTATCCAACTTCCAGCTTCTGGCCATCATCATAAATTAAATCTCCTCTGCTTCCAATATGTTGGAAAGCAGAACCTTTCTCTAACTGTGTATGGACATTTTCAAAACATCTGGCTGCTCCATTTTCCTTCTTAGTGAAAATATCAACAGTTTGTCTTCTCCCACATGATTTTCCTGCAAACATACATAATATGTTAGATGTAAGGCTCTTTGACCCCTTGGTCCCACTTGAAGGTTCAATCTTCAAGTACTTCTCTAGATACTCAATCATCCTGAGTATTTCCTCCTTCAGTTGAGAATTTGTCATTTTCTCCTTCTTCCTTTGTGGCCTCTGCCACTTTATCTTCTTCTTCATGAGATAACCAAGTCTCTGGTTTTCCTCTATCATCCTCTCCAGTTCATAAATCTGCTTAGTAATCTCAGCTATCTCTTTCCAATATTCTTCATCAGTGAGTCTCTTCCTCATGCCATTTGATTTGGAATCTTCCCTCACTCTTCTGCTGTGGCCTCTCTTAGAACCTCTACTATATCTGCATTGGCTATTAGTAGCCTTTTTCTCCTCCAGGATTTCTTCACTCACAAGTTGCACTAAGCCTTTTTAACAGCAAGCTCTCTTGCTGCAACTTACCTCACCAATCCCTTCCTTCGGATCCAGCTTTTGGCAAGTATTGGTCCTCTATCTACTGAAACCTTATGAGAACTCTCTTCTCCTCTCTCTAGGCTTCACTCTGCAACTTTTCAAGAACATATATGTTCTTATTTCCTCCAACCTCTGTTGGGAATTCTCCAGGTTCTGCCATACTTCTTCTTCACTCAGAATCCCTTGCTGGACTCTTCTATCACTGCTCTCAAAGTTGTAATCTGCCTTTGCTGATATTTATTCCTCAATTGCTTGCACTCTGCATTCTGCAAACAATACCTTCAAACCAGAGTCAAAATGCTCATGAGCTCACCTTCAAGGTCCTGTACAATCTTGCTTCTTCTTCCACCTGCACTGCACCTTTGTGTGCTGCAATCTTCAAAACACTCTGTCTTCAACTCCAGATTCTAAAAATCTAAGTTATCAACCTTCACTGTATGCCTATTCAAACCTACAATTTCTGTCAAACATATTTGAAAACTCACTTCCTTTACTGTTTAGTACATATGCATTTCATAAATAAATTTTCAAAGAGCTATTTCAATTTTGCTCTGATGTCACTTGATAGTGGGTAAGACCCACAGTCCCAATAATTTTCTCTCCAACATATAAATGCTCCTCCCAATACAATTTCCTTGTCTGGGAAATTTCACATTCCGCTATTTCCTGAGCTGGAAATTTAAATAAACATCCAAAAAAAAGTCTGGCAATCTCAATACTGTTTCTTCTTTCTGATTTATTTGTCAATTTCATAGAAATTGATAAATGAATACTTCAGTCCAATCTTATACTTACCCCGAATAATAGGGCCCCTTGTGTTTCAATTAAACCACTCGAACTATATCTCCTTCTGTATACCCTTGATTCTCTTAATAACAAGGCACTTTAATTATAATTGAACCCCGTCTCTGTATATTGTATCCAAAGGTCAATAGCCCGATGTTCAACCTTCTAGATGATGGAATTCATCAATAAGGTTAGCTACAGTCCATTAAGATCTATATCCACTAGTTCTATTTATTTAATCTAGGGGTTAATTTATCAATAAGGTTAGCTACCCATAAGCTACATTTCATAGAAATCACTTAGCCCTACATAGGGTTAAATTATTAAGTTATCATTTGGAATCCATTATGGAATTAACCCTTTTCGATATTATTGGTTGTTACTTCATGTTTATCCCAAAAATTTAAATTTAATGACAAATTATACTTCATAATTAAAATATGTAGAACTGGAATCATATCGACATCTACAACAAGAACCTTTCCTAGCTTCCCGTACGTGCCTAGGGAAATGTATTCCAGTTTCCTACTAAGTATACTATATTATGATCAACATATTAAAGAATATTAGAACATAGGATTGTCAATCCATTACTACGCTAGCGTGATTCATTAGAAAATATAAATTAAACCATGAAATAATTATCAAGACACAATAATACTCAACAAAATCATATAAATTCATCACGAGGGTAGTTGGAAGTTCCCACCTACTCTCCACCTAGCCTAGAATTATTTTGCATCAGTTCACCCCCGAGCTGAGAACTCCTTGCTCCCCAGAATCATCTGCCTCCAATTTTTCCTTTAATGGGTATTTATTACCCTACTGTCATGATGAAATTTCTATTAGTGGTGTTCCACTTTTGTGGAACTGCTTATCCACTTTCCTAGTCATTTCCATAAAATCTCGCCCTTCTCTCCTACGATGCTTTCAGGATTTTCTAAGCTCGTTATATTTCTCCTAGATAAGAAAATTAATAGATATTTCTCTCATGTAGATTAAGATCATCTATAATTTTCTCTAGAATTATTATCCTGAACAGATTATCCAATCCCATTCCCCAATGAGGGTTGGTTTGGAAGAAGTCTCATTTCTAGTTGTCTCATTCCCAATAATTTACATATTCTTTAATTTATTTATTAGAAATTATTCATTTACATTATTTTCATCCATTTTATGGCCTTTCTGCCATTCTACTCATCTTAATCAAAATAATATTCTAGTGCCGGAGTGTTATTACACTTTTTGAAAATGTGAATTTCGAGAAGAGTGGATGATAAAAGATCCTTGGGTGTATAGTATCAATGTTTAATATGGAAAGACTTTTATGAAGTGAAAATTTTGTGAGAATTACAAGGATCAAGGTTCGTGGGGTATGGGTGATGGATATAATACCATTCAATATGATGTCCTGACAACTCATGCAAAATCTATTATTCACCAAATATAAACTAAGATAAATTTGTATGAAACTGACAGGTTAGAAAAGTCCATTACAAAAAACGTAGTGGCTATAAGTGAGGCTCATAAGGAAAGAGTCATAAGCACCGTGAAGTTAGCATATTTAATTGCAAAAAATGATATTTAAATTACTACTTATGAAGATATTTGTCATCTTCAAATTCATCTGCAAATGCCTAATATGTCATCTCAAGTGGAGTATACTTCCTACATCAATAGCAAATCAACTACTCAACTCATTCAATCTATATCAAATTACCTTAAAGAGGTGGGAACTAGAAAAATGTTATAAAGTCCATTTTTCTCTATAATGTTATATGAAAGTATAGACAATGGTTTGGAAAAACACCTTGTTATGTATTCTACATATCTAGACTTAAAATGTTTGAACCCTCTAGTATCACAATTTATGAAAATTATTATTGTTCATAATTGAAAAGGAAAGGCTATATATGATACCATCACTAATTTAAAGGAAAAAAGGCAGTTCAAAAATTAGAAACCAATAGACGTTTTGACTGATGGTGCTTCATCCATTGTTGGATGTGAAAATGGATTTCTCATATTTCTAAATAAATATATACCAAATATTATTTTTACTTATTTCATTTCACATCGTGAATCACTTGCAACATCATATGCTTAAAAAAAAATTACCAGAGTTTTTGTATGTTGAGAAAATAGAAAACAAGGTATACTCATGGGATGGAAATTGGACAAAGAGAAATAATGGAATCATTTCTTTATTAGAGATAATGGAATTATAATCCTTGTAGTTTCTTAAAATCCATGGTATTCGATGGATCTCAAGGGATCAAGTGATTGAAAGACTAGTTACATTAATGTCTCCTATTTTATTCTTTTGGAAGAGAGAAAGAAATAATTCATGGTATCATAAAGAAAGAATTTTTTCAGTTCAATTATGTTTGAAGATTATTGTTTATGTTTTTATGGAGAAGAATAATATAAACAAAAAATTTCAAGAACATAATTCGGATGTCACATCGCTTGGAGTATCTATTGACCATGCATTAAATACTCTTAAAAGATAGTTCTGCAGACTATATTCTTTTGTAGAAGGTGGTGTACATCTTATTAAATTTTTGAAGGACTCTAAAGATGGTTTCCTTCAAAATGCTGACAAATAGGGGAATATCCATAGACATTATTTCTTGTATATTCTAATCCATGGTGAAGAATTGTAGCAACCAACGTAAGCTTGCATTGATGGCTCACTTGAGCGTTGCATACAACTTACAAGAAATTATGTCAAAGCATTGATGCAGAGTTTCAATTCAAGATTTCCATATCTTCATATTTTTAATGCAACAAGGTTGTTTATTCCTTTTCATTATCCATCAGATCTTTACGTCAGAAAAAATAATGTAAAGCATTGGCTTGAAATACTTTTTTGAATTTTGCAACATAAAACATCTAATGAAGGTGAAAATCTACAACATTTAATATTACAACTTGTAAAAGAGAATTAGATCAATTTATTGAGGTGGTTATTTGAATGGATAAATATTCCCAATGAAATATGCATGGAAATTGTTTTTCTCAAACTAAATATTGGCACTCTAGGTATCCAAATATGTTAAAATTATGGCAAGCAATGCTTGTCATACTAGTGAGAATCGTCGCATGTAAACGAGGGTTCTATAAGAAAAATATTATGAAATATCGAAGTATACCAAGACTATAAATTGAAAAACTTGATGCATTGATGTTTATATAATTAATAGGTTCTAACACAACATAGGTGGAATGGGAATGATTTTATGAGATTTGGAAAGCTGCAAAGGAAAGAAGACTTTTTGACAAGTGAGAATTATTAAGTTATATTTTTTATCTTTGCACAAAAAATTATATATATATATTGTTTTCATATACTATATTTATATTTTTAATATGAAATTCTAATGTTCTTTGTGTATTTATGGAATGTGGAATGTGGGCATGAATAGTGACATGGATGATCATTGCTGTAAGAAGAGATTGAAGATATCATTTGAATTTTTTTTGATGTGATGTTGTTATAGGTTTATGGCACATTAAAAATTCCATCAAGGTTGAAAAATGTCCATAGCTTACCAACGTTTTAGAAAATGTAAAATATGTGATGCATTTGGATTCACTACAAGAGAAAAGGACATTGGTGAGGGTCATGCCTGTGATGGACCTTTAATGTCCATAACCAATGTCACATATGGCGACGATACTTAAAAAAGGATTGTTGTAAGTGAATATAGTGACGGTCCTTTAAGGTTTGTCACCAAAGCCATTTTTAGTGACACTTTTGGTGAGGGTTGTTAAAGTCCCGTCACTAATTCTCTCTTTCATGACACTTCTAGTGACAATCTTTTATTGACCCTCACCAATGCTCTTTTGGTTACTTTTGGTGATGGTCAAAAAAATTTCATCATCATTGATCATTCCAATGAGTTTTTTATGACACTATGTCCATGTTACTATATTTTTTGTCAAAAGATAATAATTTAAGACCATTGTTGTGGAGTCTTTTTCATTATGTGTCCAAGGCCATATAGTGGTTAGAGTCACTCAATTTGTTAAGAAGTAATTAGTGTGCATCATTTCCCTCAAGTAATAAGAATATAGTTTTCCTATGAGTCAATACATGATTCATCTCTATTAGGTTTATTATCTAAAAAATTCCCTTTAGATAAAGTTCCACTAGTGTGTGCATAAATTATATTATTTAATACATAATCAAGCTTTGTAAATTCTATTAAGGAGAGAGATATAGCACTCCTCAACACTCTTGGCACATCTTAACATGCTTTGGCACACACTAACATTCCTTGGAACCTTACATATCCTAGAACATATTTGTACCTAGAACATCTTGCGATGACTAGGACACCCAAGAACATGTTGGCAGACCCTAGCATAGCATAACACTCTCCTAGCATGTGTTGTAATGCCTTGTAGTCCCAGCTAACTTGTCCTGGAACACTTTGACATGCATTAACATACTTGAGTACTTGGCACACATTAGAACTTGGCATGTATTGGAACCTATTGTTAGTGTGCCTAGCATGCCCCTTTTGAAAAAGATAAATTCTTGACTTATTAACCCTCTTATGTGTTCATTTCCTTGAATTTTATATTGGTTCTTATTTTTTGTTTCTTTGATACCCCTTGGCACATGTTGACATACCCTAGCACCCTGCACATCCTATCATGCCTTAGAATCTTTCATTTATTGGCACTATTTGGCAGATGTTAACACACACTTGAACTCCCTAGCACACTCTAGCACTTCTTGACATGCCCTGATATTCCCTAGCATGCCTTACTAGTGCTTAATATACCTTGTCACTCCCTCCTTGGCATGCTAGCTATTACTCGTTGACACTCCCTCACACACCGTCATATTCATTCACTTCCATGCATTTTTATTTAGTGCTCCCTTGTGTTTCCCTAGTACTCCCTAACACTACTCAACACGCATTAGCACACTCTATCACACCTTATCACTCTTCAACATGCCCTTCCACTTCATAATATGTGTATCACTCCCTAACATACATTGGCACTTTTCGGCGCTTGGCAAGTATTAGCATGTCTATCATTCATTAAGATGCCTCAGTATGATTTGGAATTGTTTTGATATTAAAGTTATTTGAGATCTAATATTGGAAAGTAGATGAGAAGTAATAGAGGATGATTTGGCACTTGGCACTTCTTTCCACCTAGTGTTGGTGTGAATAACATGCCCCTCCTGGAAAATGTAAATTTATGACTTATTAACCCTACGATGTGTTCATTTCCTTGTAGTTTAACTTGTTTCTCCTTTTTGTTGCCTTGATATTCCTCGGCACCTATTGTCACACTCTTGCACATCTTGGTATGACTTATCACTTGACATATCTTAGCATATTTGACATGCATTTGAACTATCTAGCACATGTTAACATTCCCTAGCATGCCTTGGCACTGACGTCCTCACAACTAGCCTTACATTTTTTCACAACTTGGGAATCTATATAGGTCCTTAGCTACTGCAAATAATGTGACATTGATCTGCTTCAGCCATAAAAGCTTGACCATCTACACATACTACAAGTAGATTGTGTCTTGTACACCTAAGAACTGCCTATATCTCATCTTAGGCCACTCATGTCCAATCTGAACTTGTCCCACTTAAGAACTTACCAAGACAAGGATCACATCTAGCCATGGCCATGAAAAAACTAAGTAACACAACTTACATAGGCAATATTTCACATGTATGTCCAATTCATATTAACAGTTCAACATTAACTGAGAGTTGGCAAGAACCACAAGATACACAAGGCACACAAGATATAAGTCAACACAAGCCGAGTGCCCCAAAAATTATACACAAAAATGTGCAATATGCAATTTTATAAAATAGTTTAAAACATGATAATTAGGCCAAAGTGTGCTGCATGTAATATAAAAATAATATATAAAGGAAAGTAGTGTTATGCCCAACACAAAGTCTCCCTTTGTGTAAAACCGCTTTGTTGAGCCCCTTATTGCAATTGTAGCCTTGCCTCTTGCAAATACTATTATGAACTTATTTTAACACACTTCATCCTTGGCACACTTGAATTCACTAGCAATCCATGGCAAACACAATTATTTGCTCATTTCATGCATTTTGACGTAGTTCGCCCTTGTGATGCCTTGACACTCCTTAACACTCCTCAACATGCATTGACATTGTCAAGCATATTTTATCATGTCTTTTCATCTCTTGGCATGCCCTAACCCTCACTAGCTATCACGCCCTCACAACTACCCTTAATTAATTTTCAACTTGGAAACCCAACCATGTCCTCGCTTGACTACAAGAGCTTGAGCAAGTTACGATTACTACAACTAGACTATGTTATTGAATTGTGTATCTTGGGAGGTACTCCACAAGCCTAGTTAGATGGGTTTCTGTGGGTTCGGTCATAAAAGGATTTATGGGAAAATAACCCAAGAGAAGGGGCTTTGGACCCAAGATGGGGTTTAAAATATAAAAGGAAATTAAAAAGAAAACATAATATTTCCTGAGGTATAAGTGAATAAAGCTGGTAAGTTTTGGAGCATTCTTAAGAGGCCTAGATAATAAAATCTATTTAAGGAGGCCTTAGTATGAAGGAAATAAAATCAAGTGAGAAGGATTTCATTTTATCAAGGAGGCTAGGAGAGATGTAGTCCTAAAGTAGGTCATGTTAGAGGGATGAGTACGGGTTGCTAAAGGGAGGCCATGATCATCCACCAAGAGTAAGATCATCATGTGGAGGTTCACAAGAATGTCACATACCTTAATGGGTTCGAGATAGGGAGTAGGATGGTATATTGTTGGTTCTTTTATGGTAGATCAAGCTCAAGAGGCGCAACTCAAGAGAATTTGGGCATGTGATTTCAGTGGTGTTTCTGTGTGAAGGCCGCATCAAATTTTTAAATAGTAGAGAGGTTTGAGACCCTACCTTGTGGTGGTTAGTAGGTGGCAAGGTTTGTGACAAATACCAACAGAAATGGAGGAGGGTCTGCACTAGAATTTAGGTCCAGAAATGAAGTAGCCGCAGGTATAATATTGAGTGAGGTAACCATAGTTTGAGAGTCATAGAGATCTAAAGTTCAAGTCAAGATTCAGTCAAAGAAATTCCCAAAATTTGTGGATCCATATGAGCTAGGTTGAGTCTCTTATGGAGGAAAGAGTTGTCATTTTTTCTATGGGTGGATAGGGTTTGTTCTAAAGAAATTATAATAGAAGTATAATTCCCAGTTTAGGGAGGTTTCCTAGCATGTTAAATCCATAAGGTATGCCCTTAAGGCTGTCAAAAAACTGCATAGAAGAAGACGGGTCGTGACCCTTAGAGAGAGGTTTATATCTGCAATATATAACAAAAATTTGGAAGATGGTTTGTAGAAGTATGTGAAGAGATAGAAAATCCAAAGGAAGGTGGAACCTGAGTAGAAGATGGAGCAGAAGAAATGTGCCATATGAGGAATGTATTGACATGAAGAGGAGTTGATTTTGGTGGATTGTCCATAGAGTTTTTGACAGAGATCTGAAGCAACCTATAAGAAGTTAGTGAATGGCCTATTAGTGCATGATTTGTGACCCTAGTTCAGTCATCTACAACTTGTTAAAAGGATGATAAGAGGAGTATCTCATATTTATTCATAGATTGGGCAACAAAGAAATTGGTACACAGGAATAGTGATTTTGGGAGGACTCAAATCACTATTAGGTGGCATATTTGAAGAGCCCTAGATGAGGGCAGTGTTGTGGGCACCAGATCGATAAAATATTTACTGTGTTTGGGAAAATTGATGGTAGTAGAAGTACAGTTGGAGGGATTTTAGGTGACTATCAAAGAAGAGCTCTAAGTCCTGTACTTGTGAAAGAAAACAAAACTAGTAGAAGCGTAGGTGTATTGGGCCTAAGGATGTGAAAACTTTGAAGGCCTAAAGTAGGAGTCAAGTGGGCTAGTCAGTTAGACCTAGTTCACTGTATTGTAGAGGATTGAGTCATTGAGAAGAAGGGAAACCTCCATATCCCTAGACTTGTCATCTTGGAGCAGCAGTATGGAAAAATTGGGCAGACCAAAGAGTTGTTCACAACGAAGTTGTGAACAACTAGTCAAAAAACCTAAGTGTTGCATACCTTAAAGGAAAAAAGAGGTAGATAGAGGGCGAAGTTTTTTGAGTTGAGTTGAGTAACCTAAAGGAGTTGAGTTTATTGATATAGGCAGATTAAGGATTTGCATAATGGGAGGCAAGAGGACCTTCCAAATGTGTTCAAGACATGTGGACTGAAAGGGATATCTGTGGCCACCATAAAAAAGTGGGTCAACTGTTGTCTTGTTCAAGGTAGATTGGTTATCAAAGGACCAACCCCAAGCCCTAGTTGTATTCCTTGTATCAGTGTGATTGTAAATGACCATGATCCCTGGTACGATAACTCTAACCTATAATATTATAGTTTGTAATTTATCGAAGAACATTTTGAAAAAGTAAAAAATTGTCATGTGCACTAGTTTATTCCTTGATGTGTGTAGATTTCATTGTGAAAATTAGATGTGTTGTGGTAGTTGAGTGTGTTTTCATCAAAGATTCTAAGACCAAACCCAGATCCTCATGTGTCGTGGAAATTCAACATATGCCTTGTTCACCTATGAAATGCATGTATCTCATCTTAGACAAATCATTTCCAATCTCAAGCCATCCCACATAGCAAGTTACCAAGATAAGGATCATCACATCCAACTGTGGTCGTAAAACAACTAAGGAACACAATTTACATCATGACATGCCATAACACCTGACATATCTTAAATGCCTTCACACTGTGTGGCATGTTTTAGCATCCCCTACATTCCTTGACATGTTTTTACACTCCCTAACACACCCCATCACTTCCTGACATGCGTTGGTAGTTCATCATAACTTAGCACTACCTAGCATATAACCTTGTCACTCTCTCCTTAACACACCTAGAACCATTGAAACTCTCTATCACACACTCTTATTCGTTCATTTCCATGCATTTTGATCTGGTGCTTCCTTGTCTTTACTAGACAATCCCTAACATTCCCTAGCACGCATTGGCACACCCTAACACTTGGCACATATTGGCATGCCATCTAGCACTCTAGCATTCCTTTGCACTACCTAGCATACCTTGTCACTCTCTTCTAATCACACCTAGAGCTCATTGAAATTGCCAGTGCTAAACTCTTATTCATTCATTTCCATGCATTTTTACCCAGTGCTCCCTTCTATTTCCATAGCATTCCTTAGCACTCCTTGGCACGTGTTGGTACACCCTAGCACCTAGGACATATTGGCATGTCTTCGTGGCCTCTAGCATGCATTAACACTGCCTAAAATACCTTGTCACTCCTTCCTTAGCACGCCTATAAATCACTGACACTTGCAATCACAAACTCTTATTTGTTCATTTCCATGCATTTTGATGTAGTTCCCCCTTGTGTTTACCTCGAACTCCTAGTTAACACTTCCTTGCACGCGTTGACACATCTTGACTGCATGCCACCCTAGCACTCTAACATTCCTTAAAGCTTTCAGGCATGCCTTGCGACTCCTCCTTAGTACACTTAGAACTCATTAACACTCCTTGGGACACACTCTTATTCATTCATTTACATGCATTATGACATAGTGCTCCCTTGTGTTTCTCTAGTTCTCCCTAGCACTCCTTGGCACATATTGTCATGTGAGTGACAAGGAATATGTAAAAACTCAAACTTGTACGTGTAGCATAATAGGTTGGATCTGTAACCAACTAGAGTAAGTTCTTTTAATAACATATTTCCAAAAATGAAAAGGAAGTCCAGATTCTAGATGTTGTTGGGCCTTTTTTTATAATTTAGATACTTGAATAACTATATTAATTAACGCAGGTCCATCTTAACCATGGATCTGTTATGTATTTAGAGGTATCAGATCCTTGAAGGAAATAAAATGTTTCATAAAGCACAGAACATTCAAGTACTCAAGCTTCTTTAGCTAAGAATCCACAAGTGGTGTATCTATGCTACCATAATAGTATTCAAGCTGCTTTGGCTAAGAAGCCACTATGGTATCTATGCTACCAAAATTGTCAACTAGCACCTAGCCCCAATAGCAACAAACAACCTTCTTCATTCCAAGGTACATCAATCTACAAAGGATGGACATGTCATAAGAGGGACTCAAACGTAAGTGTGAACATGGTCACAAAAGGGACTCAAACCTTTCTTTGGCTAAGAATCCGCAACTCTGGAATCTATGCTACCAAAATTTTCAACTAGCACATGCCCCCAATAGCAACAAACAACACTCTTCATTTCAAAGTACATTACCCTACAAAGTACAAGCATTTCATAAGAGGGAATCAAACTTGGGTGTGAACATGTCACAAGAGGGAGTCAAGCTTGGGTGGAGATAAAATCAACACCCCTACATTACCAACCAGCCAACGAAGCTCCCATTGATAGTAGAATGTACATTTTAAAAAAACAAAGAAATAAAAATTAACATATATAAATAGTGCATCTTCTAGAGGGTCACACACATAAAGGAAAATTATTGATGGATCCTGCTAGCTAGCATGTGGATGTGTTTCTTAGGCTAAAAAAAATAAGAATTATTGATGGAGGGACTAGGACCAAAATTGGGGGTTAATAACATTACGAAAAGTGGAATGGAATGACCAAAAAATGTAACAACCCTCATGAAAATTCCATGTAATAAAATTCAAAATAATAACCATGGTTTATGGGACATCTATTCTAAGCTGAATCTTGGGAAAAACATCCTAGTGGGTGCTCATTTGGTTTACTATGGCTAAGGAAATTCAGTGTAGGGCCTAGTAATTTGGTTTTGGATTGCGGTAAATTCTCAAAGGTGGTTTGCTCTCCATTCAGTCTTAGGAATCCCAAGTTTGGGATATATAGTAAATCCTGGAGAGTATGTTGTGGTTTAGGGCCTAGTGACCCCTAATTCATATTGTGGGGTTCGTTAAAGCCTGAGAGACTAGGAGACTCGAAAATTCCTCACGATTTAGGATGAGAGAATCCAATGATATCTGTGGTTGTGTTGGTCTAATGATTGGGTGTAGATCACGGTAAAGCCTAGTTTATGATTGAAGAGGGTGAGGGGGGTTTAGCCTCAGGATTCCTTGGTTAGTTCTTTCGGTTCGAATATCACATTCATGCTTGGAATATGGGAAGGGGGTGATTGGTTGAAGAGATATTTTTCTTAGCCAATTGATGGTCAGGTGCAACGTGGAAGTCCCATCTCCTATTGGTTTTTACATTCAGTAATGAAGAGCTCATTCCTTTGGTATTTGGTATGCAAATGTACTGCTTATTATGTGGATTCTATTTTTTTTCTATCCATTGTATTTCTGTTGTTATTATGCTGGTTATAAGCATGTATTTTATTAGTGATGATGTATGGCTCTATCCATGTTTTTTCTTGTAAATGAATACACAATGTATCTATGTCAATTAGATTTTATTACAGCTTATGATGTAAGAGATAAATTTTTCTTAGCGATTCTTAGATAAGTATGAGGCCCCTATGTTTAAATCTGATGTTTATACCTGTAGATGCAATGTTTGTGACATGTTTGACGAAATGTTTGTCATGGCTAGGAAGGGTCCAGATGAGTTCATGATAATTTGATTGCTTTTGTACTTTTTTTAATGCTATTTATCATTCCTTAAATTTTCATGAATTTCTTCTCAGTGACCTGAACTCTGGGGATGAAAATGTGGCCGAAATCATGGAGTTGCAGGCACATAACTGACCATTTTGGGCCCTGTCCACTACCTTGCCTTGACATGCATGCAGCTATAGGCTCCCAACCGCTACATTTCCTTGGCATGCCTGTGACTATGGTCCAAAAAGGTCAACAGTCAGTCCCCATTAGGAGACAGGGGTCTGCGAGGTTGGGTTACCTCTTGGGGATGTTTTTGATGTTGTGTAAGGGGTGTTTGTCTTGTTTTTATTGGTTCCACTTCCTTAAGGTCATATAGGAGGTTTAATCTCATACTACTATCCTCTCGTCGCATGTTTACCCTGGTTGGCCGGTTACTTGGGTAAATGTGGGAATGGGGTGTTACAAAAAGGTTGTGGGGGTCTATCTTATGGTATATTGAACAGGGCAAGGGGACACAAGGGTAGCATGGGTGGGTAGAAGTTGGAGGTGTAAGAATGGTTTAATAAGATCTATAATATTAGCATTAGAGAATGATAAGGGGGCTTATGACCTAATTTCATAGGGGCTATGGGACCTAGAGGGAAGGAAACGAGAGAAATTGATAAGGGAACCCCCAATAGTGGTGATAAGGGGATTAGGAGTCCAATTATCACAAACCAGAAGCCCTTAATCCATAACCACTAAATTCCCTATCCCCTTAACCCCCAATCCATAATCCCTTAACCCCTACACTCATAATTCATAACCGATAAACCCCTTGACTCATTAAATATATAGACACTAACCCCTAACCTATAATCCATGAACCTCCTAATTCATAACTACTTATCCTCTTAACGTTTTACCATTAACCCCTAACCCTTTACCCCTAAACACCTTTATTTTTAATCCCTTAACCACTAACACCTAAATCTCCTAAATCTTAAGTCATTAACTGCTAAATCCTCTGACTCCAAATCCTTTGGCCCCTAACCCTTGACCCTTGAAGCGCTTAACCCTTGAGGAGAAATCAAAGTCCATATGATCCAATATATGGTCCTCTTTTGTCAACAACTTGGCATATTTATCCCAATATATCCTCTCTTCTTCAGAAAGAGGACATAAACAAGTTATTTTAGATATTTAAAAATTGAGTACTCTTCACCTGCGTTCCTCTCATGTATGCCACATGTGAAGTGAATTCCAATTGTTATCTTCTTGACTAAGGCGTTCTTCTTTTGTGAATGTGGCCCTTGACTGTGCCATGAAAACCCTACAAAACGTTCTTAAATGATGGGAATTCCTCTTCACGTGTGAAGCTGGTGGAATGTGACAAGTTATCCAAGATACCTCCAAATATTAGATTTGTGCCTTAGGGAATGTGAAAGATACCCTCAACAGAAAACACATATAAAATTTCGTATCCAAGTGTCCAAAATGTGAGATATTTTGACTTGTGAAATTGTTCTTCCAAATATGTGAATTCAACAACAAAACACACCTTAAAATACATGAATATATCTTAACATGTGAAAGAAAAAGTAAACCCTTACCCTAGTCTTCCTTTGTTGGCAATTTTGGCCTTTGAAATCCGCAGTGTCTTTGATGAAGGATGAAGAATGGCCAAAATATGGGCTAAGATTTTTGGCAATGTATTTGGAAAGGGCATGGGTGGGGCCTCCTATAGCGCTGACGATAGGTCTGAGGGGGATATCAGGTTTATGAATTTTTGGTTGACCATAAATTTTAGCGATAATGGGGTTAAGGGAAATGAGGCACTTTTGGGTGGCAGTGTCAAGGGACGAGGATTTGATGGATTTGGTGACATTGCTAGAAAGGGATTAGAGGGGGTTTTTAGATAAGGGATGGTAGGAAGAGGAGGAAAGAAGATCCATCATCTTACAATGGAAATTTGAGGGTTTCATAATAACAAAGTGTTGCCTTTATAGGTTTAAATATGAGAATATTAGGGTTGGAATCTGAGCTTTCAAAAGGGCTAGAAATTCTTCCTTAGAGGTTAGGCTTGGGGAGCTTGTAGTTTCAAAGAAGACCACATTCTTGGTGAAGCTCTTCAACTGCATGGGAGGGGAGGTAGTGGGAGATAGATTTGATGGAGAAAATGTTGTCTTCATAGGGTATGGGATGAGGAACATGGGAAAACTTAAAACCTTTCTCAAGAAGTCTTAATAAAGGGGCATCAAGAAATACTAGTGAGAGGTTAAACAACTTGGCGTTAAAAGAGGAAGGAGGGGGGAGGGGAGGGTTGGGATTGAGGGGGAAGGGGGGAGAAAAAAGGTTGGGAAGGGTAGGCTTAGAAGGAGGGGAGGGAAAATTAGAAAATTTATTAGAATTATCGGAAGGAGAACTAGAATTATTACTAATGGGGAATTTTTGTTAAAATTATTGTTAGAAAAGTTGTTATTAGGGAAGTTAGGAAAGGTAGAAAGAGGGTTAATTAATTGAGAGTTTAAATTATGGGAAGGCGAAATGGAATTAGGAATACGGGAGGAGAATCTAATTTAGAAAGAGGAATTAATATTAATTGAATTGAAGGTTATATAAAAGGACTTGGAGGTATTAGAATGATTAGAGTAAATAAGAGAATTCACGCAAAGGCTGTCAGAAGTAGCCATGCTGATAAAATTGAAGGAGACAAATGAATTAAAATTATGAGCAGATCGAGAAGCATTTAATGAATAGATGAAGGTTTTTTTAGAGGTAATTCTGCTGGAGGATGCATAGGATGAAGGGTTTAGGAGAAGAGGGGTGTGCTGGGACATGACCTTCTCTATTTGTTAGGAAGAATGATACGGCGTCGAGAAGGGTTTAAATGCAGGAGAAAGTAACAAAATCAGATCATGAGGAGAAGGGACTGCTGGAGCAATGTTCGAGGGAGGATCCATTGATAAATTTGACCCAGGGATTGGTGTATAAATAGGCATAGAGGGGCGCGACTATGAGGATGACAGCAACAATTTAGAAGAGGGAAGCTTATAGTGTAGAGGGAGACCCGAATCAAAGGTTGCAATAGAAGAAGAATCAGGCTACGTCTTAACCATAGTCTGCGACCACCATGGTGTAGAAGTTGCGTAAGAAGAAAGGGGTTAGCGTAATGGTGAATTCATGAGGAGAATACGTGCTCAATCAGCTAATCATGGCACAGGTTTTACTTTGGGGAACACCTACTACAATAGTGCGATATCCATGCGATTAGGGTCTAATAATTTACGTTTAGTCTTCAGGTAAATTGCATAATTACATATTACGATTTTGATATATTCTAGCTCCATGACTTCTTCAGCTTGTTCTTCCCATGGCTTTCACTGCTCCTTCGACTTGATAACTTCCCATAGGGTTTTACTGGCTTTGTTGACCTAGAAACTACCTAACCGATTGCGTGGAATCGACCCATGGTCTACCCATTTCTACCCAATGATTCTCTCACCCTCTAGCCTAAAAAACATCTAATCGATTACGCAGAATCGATCCATGGTATGTCTTTACCGCTTAGTGATTCCCTTGCCTTCATCATCCTTTTTCTTCAAATCTCATAGACAGAAAATTCAACTAAAAATAATTTATTTCCCCATTTCATCCTATTATGTTCTTTCATTCCACCTAAAAAAAGAACAAATAATCATGTATTTGCATCAATCTAAAATTAATCAACAGTAAAAAATCCAGACTAAGGCTGCTATCTAAATATTTTTTTGACCAGGGACACTTTTTTTTTTTTTTGTATATCCCGATATGGGTAAAGTACAAGATAATACAAATATCTTAGGAAGACAGAGCATAAGAGCTGGATATTTGTAGCAGGTATGGAAACCTCAAACTTTCCCCCCTCAAAAGTTTGACAAACACTTGAAACTAACTTCAACCTGTATAACAATAGGAAGTAGGCGCCATTGTTATAACACCTAGAACAACTGCAACACCTTATAGAACTAGCCATACCATCTTTGGTGCTCCCCCAATGTGGGGTGCTTCTTTGCGGTTGGAAATGGGAGCACTTTACACATTATAACACAGAGGCTTATGAGTGATTATATCATTTCTTGTGCTATTACTACAATGTGAAATTTCTTAGCTTATCTAACAACAAATCGGGGAAAGGAATACAACCAAAGAGATAGGAAAAATAAAAGGACTAAGTACCAAGAATTTAAAAATAAAGAAATGGAACATGTAGATAAAACGAAGAAAAACAACAAAAACTTATGCAAGAACTGCTGCAACATGGACTACTAGCAAAGAAACTAGGTAAGCATAAACCTCTTCTCTGGTTTAGAATCAGGGATTTGTTAGTTAAGCATAAACCTTTGATCTGGGTCAGAATAAAAGGTTTGTTCTTAATTTCATTTTGACTCTTATGTTTGGAGTCTTGACTAAGTTATTTTTGTTTCTTTTCTAGCAGCATATTTTCTATTCAGATCCCCAAGCTCCCACGTGAGAAAGCAGGGGAGACTCTGCTCAACTAATATAGTTAAAGAAATTCATTTGGTTGTAACCTATGCATTTTTTTTCTAGTATTTAGGCTTGAGAAATTCCCATGTTGTCCTATTTTCATTCCAATGCTATGTTCTTTAAAATGAAATGGTTTGCATTTGCCTCCAAAGATCTTCATTGATATGTTTTGGATGGAACTTTACACATATCGTTTACATGGTTAAACCTATTGGAATTCAGCGAGACACTAGAACTGAAGAAGTGTGTTTCATCGCAGTGGGATGAATGAACAAATGGATTGTTTAGTTCAACTTCTTGATAACATAGTTCAATAAAATATATTCGCAGGTGCCCAAAAAGAGATAAACCATCTCTTTTCTCCTCACGCTAAAAAACAATTCAAAACTTAATCCACCTCTTCCTCTCTTCACAATTGCATGCAAATTCACGACTGGGACTCGATCCTAATACCTCCCGATGGCAAGATTAGAAGGGGGTTTATGGTCTTTGTTTCCCTTTCCCTCGATGCTTCTGCTTCTGTAGTGTCCCGATGCCCATTCTCTTCCTTCTACATAGTAGCCATTTCCCCCACTGCAATTTCAAGGATTAATGGGAATTACATATTTCACAACCTGAATGATTTGTGCTCACTTGTAGTATACACCATTTATTTTCTCAAATATTTATGCTAGATAAAATTACTAGGAATTGTAGTCCAGATCCCCAATTTCACCGGGAAAATCTCGATTCTGTCTAACAGCAACCCTTGGAAAACCCCATAATGTATCCAGTTCTATTGCCTTTGTATTTGGCTGGTTTATGTTGACATGATATATATTTACGCATTTAATTTTAGTCAATTATTAAAAATGCACTGGATTGGGTAGTTATCAACGTTCTCTATCTCATCTTTTACTCTCAAAATCAAATAGGGACGATGACCTTGTATTGGGCCAACCACTCTCTGAATAATATTAGTACTATTATATATCAACATAAACATTTTCTACATTAGTAAAGTGTTTCTAGCAATTGATGTTTCTTAATTGTGTTTTCTAATTGGTTATAGTCTAATATTTAAATTTTATATTACCCGGAGAACACGAATTTTTGGGTGAATTCTGCTAAGCGTGGTCATGGGTTGCTTTGCCTCTGGGATGAAAATCTGACATGGAGTTTTTTTTCTTTAATGGTTTCAAATCATTTTGCATTTTTATTTTCTTTGATTTGTATTGGGCCTCTGTTTAATCTTTAATAGTCAAATTTTCAGGGCTAGATATTTTGGGCAATGTACAAACTTCAGATGCATGCATCAGAGGGCTTTAGAGTTTCAAATTGGTCATAATTCATGGTTTTCATCTTCAATTGTAATCATGTTCTTTTAATGGGAGTTTCTGGCCATGATAGGCGGGTATTTTAATTAATATTTTCTCCACATATGTGCTTAATAATTTAGTTCTTTACACTCTGGAAGAAGACCAAACCTCCTCCTCTATGTGTGATGACTAATTCACATGATGAAATGTCTTGGGAATAACTCCAAGTGCGGGGATTGTAAATTATTTCCAGTGGGATCACTCTTTGAATTAATGGCCATTTGTTTCAACATTAAACTCCTGCTATTGTGATCACTTGAATTCATGGGTGATTGTGTTGGCTGGAGTATCCCATACTGATAAGAAAATATGCATCATAGGGGAGGGGTTGTGCAATGTCCACTCTTGTTTATTCTTGGTGGGGCAGTGGTCATGCTCCTCTCCAGCTATTCCCTCTCGACCACCCCATCTGGGGAGGATGAGTCTTTGAGAGCCAAATCCTTTAAAGTCTGTTTGAGGAAACGTTTCCCAATTGTATCTCATCTATCTTGCCTATTTTATGCATCCCGCATTATCTAGTAGATGTGCACTTCTATTGCCCTTATGGCTGGCGTGCGAGGTGAGGACCATTAGCACATGGGGGATGATGATTGCAATCTTCTTCAGTCTACTTATAGTCTCTTGCTTTTAGAGACTCTACTTCAAGAGGATCCATGAATGATCTTGGTTGTCATGCTGATAATGAGATGGGAATCTCATTTAATTATGAGGTGAGAGAAATGTTGGAATGATTGTCTAGAGAATATCCTCTCTAGTTGACACATATTTCTGATTGCATATTACTTGTATTGAATTTGAGGCAAGGAGATATGGCTATGTAGAAATGAAATAATATGAAATTACTATTTTCTCTATTCAAAACATGTAAATTACATATTTGAACTGATCCAGTCCCAAAAAATTTACTCTTTTATGCAGTGGTTACTATTTTGTTTTATATGACTGGTAATTTTATTGATTTTATACCTTTTATTTGGTTCTTTGAATTTTTCCTCTCCTATTGAGGTCACCATATATGTGTTTTACATTACTTCTATCTCCCCTATTGATCCCCTCTCCCATTGATAGCATTTTAATTCAAATATTTCATTCAAATAATAGATCATGTTGTTAAACTTCTGAATATTTCCATATTTGTATGATGCATGGTTTGACTTTCCTATTTGGATAATTCAAGATTTTTTATCCTGTCCTTAACCATGGGAAGAGTCTAAACAATTTATTTGTAGAGAGTTTCAATTTTTTTGGAGAATGAGACAACATAATAACTCTTTCACACTTTTTTGATCATTATGAGATTAGGGACAATGTGTTAGGAAAGACTCAAGAAGTTCTTTTCCCACTAATTTTTTATAAGAATGAAAAAATTGTTGAATGCATGATACTTTATCCCCATTCATTTTATATGATGTCTACAAGTGTTTGTCCTTTCATGAAGTGCATATTTGCAGTAGGAAGAATTTGGGTTGTTAGCATTTTTCCTGCATGGGTTGGGTGGAAGCTCATGTGAGTACATGAATGCAAAAACATTTCTTTTATAATTTGGATCAATAGATAATACTATTAAAAATATTAAAGAAGATACATTTTGTGAGACAACATTACTATGATAAGGTATTGATAAAAATTGTATGACGCATGTGGGTTCTTTCACCTGTCTAGAAGTGTATAAAACTGGGTTTTTCTTTCAAGGATCCCAATCAATTTCTTAATAATGAAAAATCCGATGAATCTTGCATTTCTCTTCATTCATGTATAAAATTAGGTTTTTCTTTCAAGGAGGATTCCCAATAAATTTCTTAAGAATGAACAATATGATGAATCTTGCATTTCTCTTATTTCATTAAAAGGACAGAGTACCAGGAGTAAGCTAGCAAATATCAGTACTAATCTACACAATGACACGATTATTAAAGCGGAATGTGTGACAACAGAAGCCCAATTGGAGAAAGAAAACATCTATTTTGACATTAAGACATCATGTTTTGGCTTTTTCTCATTGAATCTTTTGTTATCATAAAATAAATTGTATACCATCTAATGCCTTAATTTTCTATATTTTATTATCCTAGTATTAAAATTTATATTATATCATTTATCTTGTCGTATGTGCAGTAATCCTTGAATGAGTCTTTAAAGTGGAATATTGAACTGGGTTAATAGAATATTAGAGTCTTAGAGCAAAGACTCTTTCTACATCCATGGTAGTTACATTGAACTTGATTCAGAGGAAGTGAAACCTAAGAAATCAACTTATTTGCTTCAGAATAATCAAACCCCTAGTTCAACGTTTTGTTTGTATGTTTCTCAATTTCTCCTAGGTGGCTCTCTAATCACTGACAATAGAGAAAAAGGGCATACACAAGGCCTTATAAGATATGTTCTCCAAGAATCTTGTTCTTGGATTTATGTAGCCAGATGCTTGATGCATATGATTTGTCTGGGATACACTTATCTTGGCCAAAATAACATTACTCATTTGGTCCTTCTTTCATAGCATTCACAATTTTGTCCTCAATATGAATCCCAGTTGGGATTCAAAATGTCAACAATTTTCTTATGAAACTATGGATAATCTGAATCATTCTCTTTCAATTGATAACCATAGAAGCCCAAATAGCATCAACATTACCTATGCTAAGAAACTTGGTGTAATTGTTGTATGACATGCTTAGAGCCTTTGGGCAGTTTTATTTTTGGTTCTTTTGTTTACGTTTTTCTTTAAATTTGTGTCATTTGGGCCTTTGATATACAAAAATGACTTTATTTATGTGCTATTGTGCACTCACACTAATATAAACAATTGTTGTAGATGCTTTAAGGTCCATCCCCTTATAGCTTTAAGATGTTAATGTCTCATTTCTCCTTAACTATTTATGTCTATTATATCTTTATTGACTTTTACTATTTTGGTAGCTTTTCCTTTACTTTGTTTAAATAGTTTTTTTGTATTTATTTCACATGGAATTTTCATTTGAAATGTGAATGTTTAAAATCTGAGATGCATTATATTTTTTGCTTGTTAGGTAATGTGAGTCCTAAGATGAATGGCACACCTAACCTATGGCTTCTTGAGTAACCATGACCCATGGACATCTAAGTCGTCAAAATCACCCATGGATCACACCTACCCTGTGCCACACAAGCCCTTAGGATGGCTACATTTTTCTCCACACGATTTCAGAACAGTGACCTTTTCACCACAGGATGCCTTAAAACAACACCCTGTCACCATCTATTTGATATGCCCCGTGGGCTGTCTGAGTCTTGAGATGCATTATTGAGAAACAACCTCTATGAAATTAATTTCCATAATTTTCTTGTTTTACTTTATTATCGTTTAGCTTCTGAAATTTAACATCTATAATGCATTATTGATAAGAAAACTTCATGCAATGAATTTATGTGATTTTTATGCAAGGGTGAATATTTTTTTTCTTGTTGTTGCTTAGAATTTTTTTTACTGAGCTCTAACCTTGTAAATCTCTGATTTTATGTAATTTCAGATTTTGTGGGAGGATGATGATACTGGGTCAAAGTGGGCATGGGGTGTTAGTCCAACTGGTTTTATTATCCCAATGACATTCTAGAAGTGGTGCGTCGTCCTACACGAACTGAAAACGATGAGTTTTGATTCTAGTTTCTTTTTCTTTTACGTGTTGAAACTTAAAACATTTTGATGTTTTCTCTTTTTATGTAAATACAATGATGTATTAAAAACATGATTTTTTGTGTTGTAGCTTTTGTCATAGAATTTAATTATTCTTTTAAAAAATCTCCTATTTTTTTAATATTTTGGTTCTCTAACTAAACACAACACTTTATTTCTTAGAAATTTCAACTTTCAGATTTTTTAAATTATTCTCTTTTTTTAGTGCAGATCAACCTGCATTGTTTATTTCTATGGTGTATATCTGTTTATGTTACCTGAATTCTTAGTAATAATAATTTTTGCACCTTCTTTTCAAGTTGGAATATTGGGAGTTTTTAACTTGATCTGGATATTTATTTTGGTCTTCTTAACCTTTCATGCTTGGTTAGTTGTGGAAGGATTGATGTACAACAAGGCTTTTTTGGATGTGCATATGAATTTATCTTCAAATTCTGATGCTACACCTTAGAAAACTACTCAGATGTTTCCCTTTCGTGGTTATGTCTAATGTATGTATGCATATTCATTGCTTGGTAGGTTTTATACATATAAAAATTATATGAGATTTGTTTTTAGTTGTTGATGTCACTTTTCATAAGCTGAAAGGTGTGTGCAAACTATCACGTAATTTTCCAGGCACTCCAATGCAAAGACTAGCTCTCATTACCTTGTGTGATTAATTCATATTAACATTTATATGTTAAAATTGAATTAAAAAAAAAATTGTACAGTATACAGACCAATTGTGTAATACAATTCACCAAATGCATGTTTCATCTTGACACAAATCAAATCCTGCAATGAACTCTTTTGAAGGGATATTTTTATAGATGCAAATATATATTTTTTTTGTTTTCTTTCATATATTAGGTAAGAAAGCACTTTTTTTTTAATTTATATAAAAACTCTCAAAAAGAGAGATCCAGTACATTTTGAATGGTAATAAGAATTCTTCCCTGTTGATGGTAGTCCAAACAATAGTACAAAATTTGGACAAATCAAAAGATAAAATTCAAAAATTTGTTATAGTTCAGTTTCGTTGAATTATTTGCTCACATCCCATTTGGTTCAGTTAGAAAAGAATTTCAAGTGGGATATGTGGGATAATTTAGAGGCTCTTGTTTGAGGGTATTATGCCTAATACCATGTTTTTTTCTCAAATGAGTTTTTAAACTCTGTACAAAACTTAAAATTACCGATCTCACACTTTCATATGCAGGCCGTGATTAGTTTCACCAGATTCTAATGGGGACTAGTTTATAATTTTATTTTATTATGATATAAATGCCTGAGCAATTTGGGTGCTATAATAGTTAGCTACTCTTCCCCATCCCATCTTCTTATGGAAACTGGGGCTCTAGGAAGGAAGATGATGCATTTTATTCTTACTTGTGAGCTTCTTCTCCCAGGAGGGGTTTGTTGAACTTCCTAGCATCAATGAGTTCAATGGAACAACATTGTCATGCTTAAGTCTTAATATTTAGAAAGAAAGCTACTATTTCCTTGTACTTGTTTTATTATAGATGTATGTAATTCCTCCATAGCTTACATGAATTATGCTGCAACTCATGCTTTCTTTTACTATTGGCATTTGCAGAGTATTTCAGATGTGTACTGATGAATTTTCCTGATTTTGCATAGTACAAAATTTGAATTTGAACCCAAAATTTGTATCTATGGTGCAAATTAGCAAAAAGACATGGATTGTACAGGTATCTTGCTAAGTCTTATAGCCCTTTTTAACACAAATTCCTCAACCACTTGAACCACCTCATCTTGTCCAATCACTCTTTCATGCAGCCTGTCTATCATTTTCATTCTAACAAAGTCTTGTAATAGGGATACCAGTCCAACAACTCACAATATCTGCAATATGCACAGGTCCCACACTTTCTGTTAACATGAGATTTTCTCCCAGCCCAACCTCCTGTGTAGCAATTGCAAGCTCTATTTCTATAAGGGGACCATATTGAAGATTTGCAATTCGTTCCAACTCCATCCCACACCTTGCTTCTTGCAAAGTAAACATCAATTTCTCACGTTTTTTCTTCAGCCATCGGATTTCATCTAATCCCTGTTATTCATTTTGTATTTCAGTTTCAACAGCTGCAACTTATAATCAAATTCATGAATATCCTTGTGAACCTCAACCCAACAATATTTACTGGCTTTATCTTTCTCCCGGTGAACGCAATACAACTCAAATTATAGTTGAATCATTTTTCTTTCGAGGGTGTCAATTGCTTCAGGTTGACTATCTAGTTGAACTCTTACATTTGCACATGCCTCATCTACTAGATCAATTTATTTATCTGGAAGATGTCCCGCAACAATATACTGACTTGAAAATTTAGCAGCAACCATAAGTTCTTTGTCAAATATTCTTAGACTATGATGATCTTCGTACTTTTATTTTATACCACGAAGGATATTAATAGTGTAGCCCAAACAAGGTTCAACATCTTTATCCACATACTTCCGGTGCTCTTCTAGAGTAGCATCCATGAACCCCTCAGTAAGCCCAACACCCATAACTTAATGGATTTTGTCAATAAAGAGAATAAAAGAAATACAGACCACAGAGAATCAATAGAATAAAACTAAATCACTCTCATTACTAAGAGGCTTAGGTCTAAAAATCTCATATAAAACACATTTACTATTACCAAATTGTAAGGAAAATAAATAATTATTTATCATACTATTTTTAGCAACTATAAAATTATTATTTTACTATATATATATATATATACATATATATAGATATATATATATATATATATATATATTTTTTTTTTTTAAATATACAAATTTTTTCTTTTAAAATTTTTAAATATTAAATTTTATATTCACTAAAATATTTATCCAATTTTATCACAATTGTAATTTTTTCAATATACAATTTAGTCTAACTTTTTTCAATATAAAAATTATTAACTTCATGAAAATTTAGATGACATGGAGGCTTATGCCGAGCTGAGCCGAAGAACGACATGGGTAGTTTTAATATTTTTTATTTCTACTTTATTTATTACTTCATAACAATATTAGGATAGAATAGGTCGCAGCCTTGAAAAATTATTGGGTTTCAGTGGTGTGCGATACAATAAGTTTGTTATTCTTAAATTTTTGGATATGTTTTGATGTCTGTAACGATTTCAAAATTCAAATAAATAGGAAGTAGAACATGGTTGTTAATATGAAGTTGAACATTTAAGATATGGGGTACTCAGTATACAGCTCTCAACCACTTGAACTCGCCTCATCTTGTCCAACATCTTGCTGTTATCAAAAAATGGGATCCGATAAGATGCTTAATAAGTCAACTTCATGTAACTATTTGAAACCTAATATTTTGATCGGGGCTTAGTTTCTCTCATCTCGAGAGGGCTCTTCAAAGGGTTAATGATTTGGATAAAAATGTAGATGGCTAACTCTATTTGGGTAATGAACAGATAGATGATATATGTAGGTTGAGAATCACATCAGCATGTACACATTGGGCTTATGAGTCAAAAAAAAAAATTAATCCAGTAAATCTACTTAACGTGGAATTTGAGGCATATCAAAGTTTTAGTCAAGAGACACACACACATGAAACTGTAAAAACACAGTCAGTTCACTTATATAGGAAGTCAGAGCATCTAAAGATGAATTATGAGTAATATAGATGAACACCAATACAATAATATAATAAAAGAGATGAAAATAGAATAGGAACACCCTAAAACTCCTTCTGAATCTCAATTTGGTTAAGTAGAAAATCTCTATATTAGTTGAAAACTAGTAAATTACAATAAGCACATTTTTGCCAAAAATGTCGAACCCTTTACTAATTCAACCTCTTGGCCTTTAATAGACATCTTAAAACAGAGATGATCTGCCTCTAGGCTAGATACATCGAATTTCTGACTACTGACACCTTGCATAACCATAAGACATGGAATTTATTAGAAAAAGACACCTAATATACTTAACATTCCTATTACAAATATGACTCAAATTCCTTATCATTATCTATAACAACCTTATCTAAATGAAATTACATAATTTTCCAAGTGTATCATCACATGGTAGAATTTGGATGATGGGCTTCAGCTCTTCATGACCACTTTGTTGACCTCCACAAAAGCAGGGAACAGTACCCTGTTTTTTAGGCATAAGATCCTTTGCATTCTTTGAACATTCTGACCATCATTTAAGATTCCTTTCGTGGTCCAAAACCGCTTCCAAAACTGTTCAAAAGTGTTGTATTGTACTTCACTACGAAAACAAAATAGTTTCATAGCGCCTTTGTAACACTACCATTTTAAGATTTAATTCTCCAAAAAATTATTTCTTTCCACTTGCATCATTTCAATTACCCTTTAATACATCTCCCATACAAATAAGAGCTCTTGACTCACTCTTCAACCTTTCAAAAACTAACCAAAATGAGCAATACAAGTAGCTATAGTAGTTTCGTAGTGCTTTTCTGCTTTTTTACACTGATTGTGCTACAACACTACTGAGTATGTAATTTTGTCAAAAATCTTCCAAGTGAAAATGATAGTTAAGCCAAAAACTCAAAATATACCTGTCTCCATCATTTAAAAACCATATCAACTGTAAAAACACAATCATTCTAGCTCTCTTAAGGTCCCTTCTTCATTTACTCTTGGTTGAGCTATTGGTTCTTCTATGACTGTCATTTTAATACCTTTGCTCTTTAACTCATCATAAATCAACTCCAGCTACTCCTCTAAATCTCTCACATGGTCTTTAAGTCTTTTGTTAGTAGCTCTCAGGTGAGTGTTTATAATTCGGACAAACTTGGCTTCTTCTATTGCTGGACCTGTCCAGTTGAAAAATTGCTCTGTACTACTTGGAGTTTCAGAAATAGAATTAGTTTGTCCTTCCCATAGTGCCTTCATTCTTTTAAACTGTAATTTATCAACACTGTGCTTTCTGCCTCTCTTTTTCATGAGATAAATTTCCTGGTTTTCCAACCTTAATTTATCCTCAAGACACTGAAACTCTGTTTCCTCTATCACTATCTCTTTTCCCCTTTTTGATTTTCTGATTTTATGTTTCGTTGTAGGTGATTAAATATCAACAACTTCTTTAGGATATTTAGCTATCTCAGTGGGTTTTCGAACCTCTTTGCTGCCTTCCATCAGTTTCCTATCATGCTTAGTCATAGGCTTTCTTGCTTGAAAGATGAAACCTACATCTTCCCCCTCAAACTCTAGCCTCTTTTCAGACTTAGCCTTTTTCATCTTATGCTCATATTCCCCAATGAAATCAGCTTGAACAATTGGTGTTTCTTCTATGTCAATGGCATGAAGAATATCATCTAGATTCCCCTTTATTACTGGGTTTTCCTCTATAGCAAATGTTTTTCCTTTTAATGCCACTGCTTGGCTTCTAGTTACTCTTTTGATTTCCTATTTTTTGACAGCTTGTTTCTGTTTTGCATCTTTGACAACCTTTGATCTCTCTTTTGCAGGTGATGGAGTTAGTGTATCAAGCATTTGTATCTGCTCTACCCTTTTCTTAGTTTTCTTCTTTGGCTTCAGTTTTGTAGATTCTTTTTGTTTTGCAACCATATGTTGGCTTGGTTATGCTACTGGTGGTGATGGAACCCCTTTAGTTTTATGGTTTCTTGTAGTAGTTAGGGTTTCCAACTCAAAACCATTTATAAACAAGAAAGATGACCAATCCCTGCCTATCTTCTGAAGTTCATATAAAATTAATAAGTTCATTAAACGATGATGAAATAAGGATGTTTCACTCCCTTCAGAATTTTCTTGTACCTTATTATCCATCTTTGCAAGACTCCTATGCAGATAAAAAGGTAAATCAAGTGAAATCTTACTACGAAGTGCAGAAGAAATTTGAAATGATATGAGAAAACCTTGTGATATATGCCTTCACAGGTAAAATAATTCTGAATGTTGAGTAGAAATTTTGAATAATTGTCCTTGATGCAGCCTCTAGGGATAGCATTATTGAGATCTAAGTCTGTGTGCTCAGGCTTCATGAATTATTTACACTACTCCATATCAAATTTGAAACTTTTAAACCAGATTTCTTGTCCTCTTGGTATCTCTATAACAATATCAATGATCTTTGGTGTAATAGACACACTTAGAATTCCGACCTTAGTAGTTGTTCCCTTGAAATTCATGGAAAATTCTTTGGATACTTGTGTGTGAGAGCCCTATAACTTTTCACAAAAACGTAGGCATCCTACTCTTCTAAATGATTCTATCACTACTAGGTCTTCAGTTGTTGACCTCATATCTTTAGCTTCATTCCTTAAGCATTGTCCTCCTCTATGTATTTTCCTGTCTTCTGCCATAGTTTTTAGAAAAACTATCAGCCTCGCTTGATAAATTGTATGAGCCTCGCTTGAATATATGTATCAGCAATCTCGCATGAATATAGGTAACAACAGGCTTGCTTGATAATTTTTTATAAGCCTCACTTGATATGGGTGTAGAAAACCTTTGTAAGAACCAGCCACAGGTTTGGCTTGACACTTCAGAGCTCAAACATTTCGAATGGAGGCAAAAGGGAATGGGAATGACTAATTAGGAAAAATTTTGAAATTTAAATTTCCTCTCATAACTAAAATGATGACCACTCATACCTAAACTGACCATGATGACTGCAAACATGGGTGAGTACTTCAATTTAATCATTACATGACTCATGATACCACTATCCTACCCTTCCCCAATGGTTTTTGACATTTTCTAGCTCAACTGACAAGACAATTATAAAATATCACTTTCGTAGCGCCTACCGTTTAATTTTTCATGTTTGCACTACCAAACTATCAGCGCTTTCATAGCGCAAAACGACTTTTTTCAACGGGTGGCACTACGAAAACATAGTTTCTTGGCTAATTGAATAGTTTTGACATGAAACTTTAGGAAATGACCTACAAATGGAAAATGATAAATAATTGACATGAAATAACTTTAAAGAACATTTTATTTGAACCTTAGGATGAGCTTTAAACCATAAGCAATCTAAAACCTACCCTTGATCAAACCTAAATTGACTCCTAAAACCCAATTTTGACTCATGAAATTTTTGTAACCTTGTCAAAATGATGTTTTGAAACCTTTTGGGTGATAACAAACTTTTTCATGCAACCTATCTGCCAGACCTATCAATCGCTTCATTATGATAAAGCCTTGTAATAGGGATACTATTCCAACAACTCACAATCTCTGCAATCTCCACGGGTCCCACACTTTCTGTTAACATGAGATTGTCTCCCAACCTAGCTTCCTGTGTAGCAATTGTAAGCTCTATTTCTAGAAGGGGACCATATTGAGTATTTCCAACTCGTTCCAAATCCATCCTACACCATGCTTCTTGCAAATTAAACATCAATTTCTCACGTTTTTTCTTTAGTCACTGGATTTCATCTAATCTCTACTTTTCTTTTTGGTATTCCACTTTCAATGGCTACAAATTATCAATCAAATAATGAAGCTCCTTGTAAACCTCAACCCAACAAGCTTTACTAGCTTTATCTTTCTCCCTGTCAAGGGCATCCAACTCAAATTATAGTTGAATACTTTTCCTTTCAAGGGTGTCAATTGCTTCAGGTTGACTATCTAGTTGAACTCTTACATTTGCACATGCCTCATCTACTAGATCAATTTTTTTGTCTGGAAGATGTCCCCTAGCAATATATCTACTTGAAAATTGGGCAGTGACCACAAGTTCTTTGTCCAATATTCTCAGACTATGATTATATTCGTACTTTTATTTTATACCACGAAGGATATGAATAATGTAGGCCACACTAGGTTCAACATATTTATCCACATACTTTTGGTGCTTTTCCAGAGTAGCATCCGTTCACCCCTCAGTATGATCAATAGCCAGAACCTAATGGATTTTGTCAATAAAGAGAATAAAATAAATACATACCACAAAGAATTGATAGAATGAAACTAAATCACCCTCATACCTTACAATTTCGAGTCTAAAAATATCATATAAAACACAGTTACTGTTACCAAATTGTAAGGAAAATTAGATATTATATATCATACCATTTTTAGCAACTATAAACTTAGTATTTTACTAGATAATTATTTTTAAATATTAAATTTTTTTCTTTTAAAAATTTTAAATATAAAATTTTATATTAACTAAAATCTTTATCCAATTTTATCACAATTGTAATTTTTTCAATATACAATTTACTCTAACTTTTTTCAATATGGAAATTTTAACTTTGTGAAAAATTAGAAGATGGGGAGGCTTATGCCAAGCTCAGTGAAAGAATGTAATAGTGTAGGCCACACTAGGTTCAACATACTTCTGGTGCTCTTCTAGAGTAGCATTCATTCACCCCTTAGTATGCCCAGCACCCAGAACCTAATGGATTTTGTCAATAAAGAGAATAAAAGAAATATAGACTGCAAAGAATTGATAGAATGAAACTAAATCACCCTCACACCTTAGAATCTCGGGTCTAAAAATCTCATATAAAACACAGTTACTATTACCTAATTGTAAGGAAAATTAGATATTATATATCATACTATTTTTAGCAACTATAAACTTATTAATTTACTATATAATTTTTTAAATATGAAAATTTTTTCTTTTAAATTTTTTAAATATTAAATTTATATTAACTAAAATCTTTATCCAATTTTATCGCAATTGTACTTTTTTCAATATACAATTTACTCTAACCTTTTTCAATATGGAATTTTTTAACTTTGTGAAAAATTAGAAGACGGGGAGGCTTACGCCGAGCTGAGTAGAAGAATGGCATGGGTAGTTTTAATAGCTTTTATTGCTACTTTATTTATTAATTCATAACAATATTAGGATAGAAGAAATCACAACGACAAATTATTAGGTTTCAATGGTGTGTGATACAATAAGTTTTCCATTCTAAATTTTTTTGGATATGGTTTGATGTCTGTAATGATTTCCAAATTCAAATAACTAGGAAGTAGAACATGGTTGTTAATATCAAGTAGAAAATTTAAGCTATGAAATTTTTGTAAACATCTTCCTCAACCGCTTGAACTAACTCATCCTGTCCAACAACTCTTTCGTGCAACCTGTCTACCAGACCTATCAACCACTCATTTTCATTTTGACAAAGTCTTGTAACATGGATACTGGTCCAACAACTCACAATCTCTGCAATTTGCATGGGTCCCACACTTTCTCTTAACATGAGATTTTATCCCATCCCAACTTCATGTGTAGCAATTGGAAGCTCTATTTTTGGAAGGGGGCCATATTGAAGATTTACAACTCATTCCAAATCTATCCTACGCCTTGATTGTTGCAAAGTAAACATCAATTTCTCACATCTTTGCTTCAGTCACCGAATTTCATATAATCTTAATTTTTATTTTTAGTATTTCAGTTTCAACGATTACAACTTGCCAATCAAATCATGAAGCTCCTTGTGAACCTCAACCCAACAAGCTTTACTAGCTTTATCTTTCTCCCTGTTAAGGGCATGCAATTCAAATTCTAGTTGAATAATTTTTCTTTCAAGGGTGTCAATTGATTCAGGTTGACTATCTAGCTGAACTCTTACATCTGCACATGCCTCATCTACCATATCAATTTATTTTTCTAGAAGATGTCCCCCAATGATATATCTACTTCAAAATTGGGCAACAACCACAAGTGCTCTGTCCAATATTACCAGGCTATGATGATCTTCGTACTTTTCTTTTATACCACGAAGGATATTAATAGTGTTCCCACGCTAGGTTCAACATATTTCTCCACATACTTCTAGTGCTCTTCTAGAGTAGCATCCATTCACCCCTTAGTTTTCCCAGCACCCAGAACCTAATAGATTTTGTCAATAAAGATAGTAAAATAAATACATACCACATAGAATTGATAGAATGAAACTAAATCACCCTCATGCATAAGAAGCTCATGTCCAAAAAGTTTATATAAGACACAGTTGTTGTTACTAAATTGTAAGGAAAATTAGATAGTATATATCATACTATTTTTAGCTACTATACACTTATTATTTTACTATGTAGTTTTTTGAAATATAAAAATTTTTGCTTTTAAATTTTTTAAATATTAAATTTTATATTAACTAAAATATTTATCCAATTTTATCACAATTGTATTTTTTTCAATATACAAACTTTTTTCAATATATATATATATATTTTAACTTTGTGAAAAATTAGAAGACTAGGAGGCTTACGCCGAGCTGAGTGAAAGAACATCATGGGTAGTTTTAATAGCTTTTATTGCTAATTTATTTATTACTTCATAACAATATTATGATAGAAGAGATCAAAACCTTGACAAATTATTGGGTTTCAATGGTGTGTGATACAATAAGTTTGTTATTATAATTTTTTTTGGATATTGTTCGATGTCTGTAATGATTTCCAAATTCAAATAACTAGGAATTTGAACATGGTTGTCAATATAAAGTAGAACATTTAATCTATGAAATTTTTGTAGAGTGACAGATTTGTTCATATAAAGTTGAAAAATGTTGGTCAATATATAATAAATTTTAGTTATATTTATTTCATAAAAATAGCACTAAGAAATATTTGGAAGTGTGTGGCAAGTTATTAAGTTTCAGTGGTCTGTAATACAATAAGTTTGTTTTCCTAGCTCCCCTCATGATTGAGCATGCTATTCTAGGGTAAATTTCCTCTTCCTATGAAAGTGAGTCTCACTTTATAACATTGTAAGAGAGACTATTTAACTTGTTTAGTAAAATATTTTCCAAGACTTTACAAAGTTTTATAATTTCTCTAAAGTTGTATAATTTAGAATTTATAAAGTTTCAAGGTTTAATTTTTTAAATTCTAGTTCTTTAAAGGGTGCTAGCTCAATGGAAGAGCACTTGCTTTAGAAACAGGAGGTTGGTGATTCGATTCCATCATGCCCTGATATTCATATGGAATGGTGAAAAAATCTTTTTTGACCATCACCAGTGACCTTATGGTGACATTTTTCGACCCTCACTAATGAGCTTATTGTGACATTTTTCAATCGTCACCAAATATGAAATGTGTGGGTCAAAAAACATCACCATATATATGCACTAATAGTGACGACCATGAAAGGTCAATCACAAAAAATCATTGTTGTTCATATGAAATGGTGACAGTCACTATCATTCATTATAATCAATATTCGTGATGGATCTTGAATGTCACCACAACACATACTTTCAGCGATGCCACCTTTGGTGAAAAAGGCTATTGTCTGTCACCATTGCTCATATGAAATGGTGAGGGTCACTATCCATCATTATAAATCACTATTGGTGACGGACCTTGACTGTCACCACAACACCTATACTTTCAGCGATGCCACCTTTGGTGACATTCAGTTTTTGGTGACGAAGGCTCTTTTGACCATCACCAATGAGCTTATGGTGAAATTTTCGCCCCTCACCAAAGCTACTATGGAATAAATTTTCTCGTGCAAAAGTGGAGTTAGTAAAATATGTTAAACTTGGTGTTAAATGCATATGTGGAATTGCATGGTTTATGGTGCAAACCACCAAAATCCAATCTCATGTGGATCAAGATATGTGATGCAAAGGACCAAACCAATTTTACAAAAGTTAAAAATTTACCATAAAAATATTAAAATTATTATTTTAATAATAAATTTTATATGGTGAAAAGCACCATAAAATAAAAAATGGTGCAAAAAAAAATATTATTATTATAATAAAATTTTATATGGTGCAAAGCACCATAAAATATGAAATGGTGCAAAAAAAAATAACTTGATCTGATGCCATGTTAAATTCACTCACAAAAATAGACAACATTAGATGAATGAAAGATTATTTTCTGATTTATATGATACACTAACACAATTTGTATGACGCTTGGTTTCGTATTCCAAATGAGGTCTCTTGGACTTATAAGACTGTTGGATTTCACCTAAGTCTTTTCGCCTTCCACTCAAGTGAATGTGCCAAATTCACATAACCTAAAAGGATTATGTTTCCAACACCTATAACAGTCAATCCTTTATCAAAATATTTGAGAATCCGATGTTTCATGATGGATTCAAGATAATATTGAGATTAGACATCATTCCATCAAATACAACATAAGGTGTATAAATGGTTCTTCATGGCAGTTCATATACATTAGCTGGTTGCAAATATCTTGACCAAGCCTTTGGAAAATGGGGAGTTCAAGATGTTCAGTGAGAGGCTTGGAGTTGTGGAAACAAATTTTCTTTCAATGAGGAGTGTTAATTTTTTTCCTGTGTAGCTTAACAACATCTTCCACCTATGTCAGATTCCTCTTATAGAGTAGAAAATGAAATCAATATTTATTTTTTCAACTATTTGCAGAGAAAATTTGATGCACAAATAGAAGAAATGCACAGAAATTTAAAATTCCATATATATGCGAGAAACAACCACTAAAGTTTTGAATACTTCCTCTTTATGTGTGAAAGCGTCAAATGATTCCTATCTCTTAAAGCATCAACTTAATTTTGAAAATTGGCGGAGCTTTATTCACTTATATTATAAAAGGGCACTAATCACGATGACAAATCAATCAAAGAAGAAAATCCCACTAATAACATATTATCAGTTGGGTCCCTTCATCTTTCAACCTTCTGCTCTCTCTTTCCTCATTACTTTTCTACCTGTTTTGAAAATTATATAGTTTGAGTTTTCCAAACATGGAAATGAGTTTGGCGGAGTGTTTTCGGCACCGTTAAGTAGACAAAGATCATAAAATTGCATATCCCAACTGCACGCAATCTTATACTACTTGTAGAGAAGCGACCCTGGAGATCTTCTCATTGTAGAAGCTGTTGGCATACGCTCACAAGAACAACATAGGGCAACAAAGAAGAGTGATTTTATAAATTTATATTATGCTAAGGGAATCGAGTAGAATGAAAAGGTTTGCAGAGAATCCCTAGAGTGATGCGAAGAATCTAGAGCAGAGTACTCTTGAACCATTGGATTTTGATTCAGAGGAACTCATCTTTGTGCCCAAGAAGTGTCTTAAAGAGATGGTGATATTTGAGGACAATGGCAGTCATGATCCATCACATAGCCCAAGTAGGCCTAAAATGACTTACAATTTCCATAAGTCTAAGCTCAGAGTGGCTCGTACCTTGTGCTTTTATAACTACCTAGATTCAGAGGACAAGAATAACAACATGGACCTAACTTCCAACACTGTACATAGTTCAACAAATACAAATCAATGTGCCTTTGCAATTTTTGCAAAAGCTCTTAATTTGTCTTCCAACTCTTCTCATGAATCTACTTACTCCACGAACTCATCCATGGTCAAAGGAAAATGGAAATTAATATTGTACATATATCTCATCAAAGCAACTACTCTATGCCCACAACTGATCCAAATTTTGACACGGTTGTAATAAAAAGGGGAAGCATCCCATACAACTGAAATAGGAAAACTTAAAACTTTATAGGAAATAGGGTTCTATCCTATCTTCTTTTCCTTTCCTCCAATTAAATAGAAAGGAGCATTTTTTTCTGCTCCCTTTCGTTGTGATTGGAAAGAGAAAGTTTAATCTGAATCTAAACCAGGTAGCTCTCTTGGGTTGACACCATCTTAATCACAAGCATCCACACTTATCTTCTACATTATCAACCACATTTAAATTTTTAGTCCCACAAAATTAGCAAAGACAACAAATAATATTTCATGGTAAAATAAATCATCTCAAAGTAATTAGTTGATATGGATAAAGGTCATGCTTTTACAAAGGAGAAGAAAAATGATAGAGAAATCATCAACCCATTCAAACAAAAATGAAAACATGGTTAGAATGGTAGACCACTTAAAACAAAAATGTGAAAGATGCAATATCGTATTAAAGCCATCAACCATCTCATTAGAGAAATGAAGCAAGCATTTTATACTACAACTCGGCTACTATTTTAAGAAAAAATAATTCACAATATTCTTTTGTTGAAATCCATTACAAGGTTTTTTTTTTTCAAGGATAAGGATAAGATATTTGCTGATGAGAAAAACATGAATTTAGAGACAGTCTAGACTCTAAACTCTGGTTGATAAAATAAAAAACTTCCCAAGTAAATGTAGAAATTCATGATAGATAACAAAATTTCTTGCATTAGTAACAAATTAATACATATCAATATGTTATTTGTGTTTCTAATGGTAGAAGGGTTATTAGAACAAGAACAGAGCTAGATAAAATAGCCAAGTAGACCAGTTTTGCGTCTTTCTAGGAATAATTGGCCACTTAAATCAGTTTTGGTTTGAACTAGTCCAGACCCCATCTTGATCCTATCTAGAACTCTGTATATTTTAATGGTTTAGATGTGTGTGTCAACTGGTTTTTTTTTTTTTCTCAAAAATTCTTGTTTTTGAAAGTCAACCAGTTCTGAGGACCAGTCCAATTCTCATAAAAATGGCTGGTATAAGATCTATAATTGTGCATAAAAAGGAAATGGGGACCAAGAAAGACGGTGTGTTGTACCTTGAATTAAAAAGAGTAAAGAAACTTCGTAAAAAATATTAACCATCAGCTATGTGACTGTGACATTTAAAACAAGATTTTTTCACTCTTCTATTTCCAAATAAAAAGAAATGCTCTAGAATGGAGCATTTTCCAGTCTTTCTATGACCATAAAAAAGTAAATAGTGCAATGAAAATTTCATATTGAAATTCGAACGAACTGGCGAACTCTCACATCTCAGTCTCTATGAATTTTTTTTATTGAGATGCATTAATTTCATATTTATTTATTTTCTAGGGAAATTTTATTTTACTTATATATAGTAACATGTATATGTAGAACTTACAAATATGGGATTCAAAAATCTCCACTCTGGCAGCGTTCCTACTACTATCTAGTACAATTTCTAATGTTCATAGAGGTAACTTCATCCATACAAGATTCATTAATCCATTATAACTTGCAACATATTTAATTCTGAAACACCTAGAAATATAGTATATTGTACAAAGTTCACATTCCTTTGATATGGCTTAATTTCTCACCCACAAGTTTTCTCCTTCCTATTGATGATTAACATTGCTATCTATAGTTCAGTTCCATGGAATCATCTAACATAATCATTTCATTCATGAGTGAATTTCTCCACCTCTTATTAATTATTTGCTCCCTTGTCTACGCTCAAATTTCCATCTTTCATGTAGTGGTCCACGACATCTAGCCTACATCCTAAATCTGACCCAGTGCATGACTCCTCGTCAATTCTCAACTTTCCATCTTTCTCCCAATGCTAAATATTTCGTAGAATCAAGGATTCAACATTTTTATTAACATATTTATCCAAGAATTTTTCTTCTGTTAACCAAAAAGATTGAATACAAAGACAAAACATATCTATTTTGAATTCCTCCATTACTCAAAGAAAAGGAATTATTCTCTTCTCCACGTTGTATCCGATTACATATGGTTAGTTCAAAATATCAACCAACTTAAACCCCACATATTTGACTAGAAAATCCACATGTAGTTTCAAAATTTTCTCTGAAGTCACCAGAATCCAGGGATACCATCTTGATATGTCTGAACTTTACCTTTCTGACAAACCTAAACATGTCAAATACGATAGCCTTCTATCGATGTATTCTTTCCCTAACCCAAACATTGAACGCATGGCAACCACAAACCCCTTCGATCCCTTCTTAAACCCCAAACTCTCAACCTCTTTAAATGACTCCAAAACCTTTTCCTCTGAAGTCATAAGAAACCTGTGTTACCTCGTCACTAACTTTGATAATGATGGACCCTCAACACCCAATCGTTGAAAAAGTGAAATTACAGATTTCACCTTATCCTGGATGCTACAAAATAGTGTGCATCCTTAATGCATAGTTTGAAGATATCCTCTTTCTTCATGGCAGTCCCAAGGAGAGTGAGCTTACATTTTATGTTTCTTTCGGCACTATGGAATAAAACCTTTGGTTTGGAAAGGATGAACCTTTGAATCTGGGCAGGGTTGGTCAAACCACAACCATTTAACAACTTCAAAGCATGTTCCATACTCTGATTTGATTTTGCACGATGAAATTCCTTGTTGTGTCTAAAGAATTTTTCGATATCTTCAAGTGATAAACTGCATCTGTTGATGAGAAATTTTGTGTCAACAACCCTCTCTAGTGGTGTTGTCGACGGATATGCTATTAGGGTGCATAAATTGAGGAGTATTATGTGGGATTTGACAATAAATGTAAATGAATGAGGCGATATTAGCCTAAATACTTGTTTCCATATGTTCATTGCCATCATCATGAGTGTAGAAGGTAGAAGTTGAGAGCGTCTAGAGGGCAGTGAAGAAACTGTGGAGGCATCATTCAGGCATGCGTAGCAAATGGAGACCTGAAATTTGAAGAATATTGGACAGGGAAGCACTTAATATTTTTGGATCAAATTGAAGCATTGAACAATTCATAATTTGGAAATTCATTTAAGACACCTTGATGCATCATTAAAGATAGTTTGGAGTTTGCTTGACACATCACCAAGCATTGTTGAAGACTCTTTGAATTTTGAAGGGTAGATTTATTGAGGACAGTGGTTTGTGGAGCTTATCTTTTTGGATTTGTTTGCTGGGCATCATATTTGGAGGAGTGATTAAAAACCTTTTAGACCTCTTTGAAATATTTGTTAAGTATTGTTGAAATATAATTGATGACTTGAGAATTTTGGATCATCCATGGTATTGTTGAAGATCCCTTAAAGTATAGTGTGGAGACCTTGTGAGGATTTTTCATTTGTGAGGACATGAAAATGTAATAAATTCATGTATAAGTCACTCGAATCCAATCATTGCTTAAGGTAATACACTATTTTTATTTACACTTTCATAGTTTTTATGTGCATTGGACTATGAATCAAACTATCAAGCATTCGTCTGTTAGCTCAATTTTGCAAATTGGTGGAGCTTTATTCACTTATATTGTACAAGGACAGTAATCACGATGGAAAATAAATAAAAGAAGTAGATCCCAATGATAATAGCTTATAAGTTGGGTCCCTTCAGCTTTCAACCTTCTGCTCTTTCTTTCCTCATTACTTTTCTACCCCTTTTGACAATTTGATAGTTTGAGTTTGATAATCATGGAAATGGCTTTGGCAGAGTGTTTCTGGCACCATTGAGCAGACAAAGATCCTACAATTTCATACCCGAATTGCATGCAATCATGTACTATTTATAGAGAAGCATCCCTTGAGGTCTTCTCATTGTAGAAGCTACTATCATACACCCACAAGAACAACTAGTGTAACAAGGAAGAGTGATTTTGGAAATTTCTATTATGATGACTGAATCTAGGGAAACGAAAAGATTTGTAGAGAATCCCTAGAGTGATACCAAGCACCTAGAGCAGAGTACTCTTGAACCATTAGCTTTTGGTTTAGAGGAACTCGTCTTTGTGCCTAACAAGTCTCATAAAGAAATGGTGATATTTGAGGACAATGGTGCTCATGATCCATCACATAGCCCAACTAGGCCTAAAAGGACTTACAATGTCCATAAGTCTAAGCTTAGTGTGGCCCATACCTTGCACGTTGACAACTTCCTATATTCAGAGGGAAAGAATAACAACATGGGCCTAAATGCCAATATTGTACATAGCTCAATAACTACAAATCAATGTGCCTTTTTAGTTTTTGCTAAAGAAATCAAATTGTATTCCAACTCTTCTCATGAATCTACTTACTCCACGAACTCATCCATGGTCAAAGGAAAATGGAAATTAATATTATACATATATCTCGTCAAAGAAACTACTTTATCCCCACAACAGATCCAAAGGTTCATAAGGTTGTAATAAAAAAGGGAATCATCCCATACAAATGAAATAGGGAAACTTAAAACACTATAGAAAATAGACCTCTATCGTATGTTCTTTTCCATTCCTTCAATTAGATAGACAGGAGCATTTCTTTCGCCTCCATTTTGTTGTGATTGGAAAGAAAAAATTTAATCTGAATCTGAACCATGTAGATCTCTTTGGCCGAAACCATTTTAATCACAAGCTTCCACACTTATCCTCTACGTTATGAACCATATTTAAATTTTACGTCCCACAAAATTAGCAACAACGACAAAGAAGATTGGATGGTAAAATAGGTCATCGCAAAGTAATTAGTTCTTATAGATAAAGGTCATGCTTTTACAGAGAAGAACCAAAATGATATAGCAATCATCATCCCATTCAAACAAAAATAAAAATGTGATTAGAACGGTAGACCACTTAAAAAAAAAAACTGTGAAATCTGCACTAGCATCGTAAAGTCATCAACCATCTCATTGGAGAAATGAAGCAAGCATTTTATAGTACAGTTGGGCTACTATTTTAAGAAAAAATAATTCACAATATTCTTTTTTAGAAATCCATTACCTCAGTTGTTCTTGCAATAAATAAGGATAAGATATTTGTTGATGAGAAAAACATGACTTTAGAGACAGTCTAGACTCTAAACTCTACTTGATAAAATAACAAACTACCCAAGTAAATGTAGAAATTCAAGATAGATAACAAAATTTCTTTCATTAATAACAAATTAATACATATCAATATGTTATTTTTGTTTTTAATTGTGGTAGGGTTATCAGAACAAGAACAAAGCTAGCTAAACCAGTCCAACAGACTAGTTTTGGGGTTTTTGAGGCAAAATTGGCCACTTAAACCAATTTTGGTCTGAACTGGTCCAGACCCTATCTTGATCTTGTCCATAACTTTGTATATTTGAATGCTTTAGATGTCTGTGTCAACTAGTTTTTGTTTCTTTTTTCACAGATTCCAATTTTTGAAAGTCAACCAGTTCTGAGGACCAGTCCAGTTCTGATAACACTGGCTGTTATAAGATGTATCATTATGCATAAAAAGGAAATGGGGACCAAGAACGAGGGTGATTTATACCTTGAATTTAAAAGAATAAAGTAACTCCGTCAGAAATGTTAACTAGCAGCTATATGAGTTTGACATTTAAAATGACATTTTTTCACTCTTCTCTTGCCAAAAAAAACGAACTACTCTAGAATGGAGCCTTTGTCAGTGTTTCTCTAAACCTAAAAAAAAAATAGTGCAATGAAAATGTAATATTGAAATTCGAATGAACTGGCAAACTCTCACATCTTAGTCTTTGTGAATGTTTTTTTTTTAGAACATTCAATGCAAATTTATTTTTTTTCTAGGGAAAATTTATTTTATTTATATATAGTAACATGTCTATGTAGAAATTACAAATATGGGATTCCAAAATCTCCACTCTGGCAGTGTTCCTAATATCTAGTATAATTTATAATGTTCCTAGAGGAAACTTCATCCATACAAGATGCATTAATCAATTATAACTTGCAACAGATTTATTTCTGAAACACCTAGAAATAGATTATATAGTACAAAGTTCACATTCCTTTGATACAGGTAATTTCTCACCCACAAGTTTTCTCTTTCTTGCTGATGATTCACAATGTTATCTGCAATTTATTTCCATGGAATCATCTAATAGAATCATTGCATTCATGAGTGACTTTCTCCACCTCTTATTCATTGTGTGGTCCCTTTTTTACACTCAAATTTCCATCTTTCATGTAGTGGTCCACGAAATCTAGCCTACATCCTACTTTTGACCCAGTGCATGACTCCTCATCAATGCTAAACTTTCCATATTGCGCCCAGTGGTAAATATTCCGTAGAACCAAGGATTCAACATTTTTATTAACATATTTCTCCAAGAATGGTTCTTCTGTTAACCGAAAATATTGAAGACAAAACATCTCTATTTTCAATACCTCCATTACTCAAATTGGTCTCTACTCGGGGGAGAGTTGTGGAATAAGCTCAAGGTTGGGAGGAAAATAGAACAGTGGTATTCACATTCTGTGAAGTTTTTATGCTTTATATTGTTGTTAATATTTATCAAATTACGATGTGGAAATTGGAAAAACTAGAATTTTATAAATTCTGACATAAATTTCCTTAGATTAAGTTATAGAAATTATGTGTATTTTACAATGTTTAAATTAAAAAACTTTGTCATATGTATTTGAGAAATATTAACCATATAGGAATATAGTTAATCTTTCCATGCTATCACATAAACTTATTTAATTTTAGGGACAAATAGATAGAATCTCTACACCCCTAATCAGGGTCTAAATATGTTGTTTAAGTCCAACTAAATATCTAAAATTTCGTTGAAAAAGTTACATTATAGGTAATGTGACACTAAAAAAAAAAATCTATAGTAGTAGCATAAAATATGAAATAAATAAGGAATTCTAAATAGAATAAAATCAAGATATACTACATGAATTGTACTACATATCCGAATTATGAATATACATTTCAGATGGAAATTAGAAACAAAAATATATATTTTGTTACGTAGAAATTATTATACATTCCTATTCATACAAAGATTAATTCACATAATGGCCAACATGTAATATAGAGAAAAAAAGTAACTGTATAAAATTACATGTATGGGTCCTTTTCCATAAAATACTCTAGTGGAGATGAGGATGAAATAATACTATCCACCAAAAATAAACCCATTGTAAAGGAGTTTAATTAAAATTTAATCTGGGTCATCAATCATAATTCAAAATACAATGTATGAAGATGAATTATGTAGAATGGACAAAATGGTGAAAGAGTCTCTATTTCTCTGATAACTAACCTAAAAGAGGTTGAAATGGATGGTCAGGTTCTCTGACAAATCTAATGAAATTAATAAGACAAACCTAAAACGAAAATAGAGATCAAATTTTAAAAAATTAAATATAGAGACGATACAGGTAATAATCATACCTATGAAATTATCTTTAGGTTGGAAGTTTCTTCCTGTACATATCATAAAAAAAATTGTAATTAGAAGAGGATAAAAAAGAACATAATTAATTATGTGACTGTAAATAAATGCAAAATTTGGGAAAGTCGATATTGACTCGAGGGAAGAGGTGTACTAAAGCGGATCAATATTATACATAATTGACAAAGACTATGAGAATCTGGAAAAGAGAATTCCAGATTAGTTCTATAAAGAAAATATAATAAAATAATCTCATATTTAACTTCTGGAAAAATTAACATAAATTTATATTACTCTAAAGGTACAGAGTAATACGATATTAAACTCGAAATGTGAAATGTGAATAGAAATGAATTAATCTCAAAATTTATACTATATTAAAAACAATTACAATTCCAAAATACATAGTATTATAACGTAAATAAGCTTCTGAAATGAAAATTGACATAAATTCCACTCGGAAGTGGGACTATATTCACATTGTCAAAATGACATGATTTAAATTTAATATAAATTTTAGAGAACCCGTATTTATTCTATACATTTAGAAACGGTAAATTATTTAATGGTGACAATTCTCTTTTATGAGGAAATAAAAGGGTAATTTCGAAAAAGAATAAATAAAAGAGATGTTATATGTAACATTACACATTTTAAAGTATATAAATTAAGTGAAAATCCCAAATTGGGGATTGAATAGAAAGTAACATGAATTCATAGTATTCTAAATATCCAAATGAAAGGGAATGTTGTAAAACCAAACTTGGAAATTTCTTCTCAGAGGTTCAAATTCATTTCTATGACTAAAACTTACAGCATTCAAAAATCAATTGAGGTAAATGATATGACAATATTGGATTAAGTTAAAGGTAGCTTATGTATTTTGAACAATTACGATTCAAAATGAAGTTGAGTGTAATTAAATGAATATAATAACTTACCAGTGCAACAATCGTAAGGTATACATTGATGGAGAAGGCATGAGCATATCTTCGGGATGCTAAATAAAAATTGTTGTCATCGAAACATAAATTCGAATGAATGCAAAAGAAAAAAAACTAATAAAAGTTGTAATAAAAATCTATATGACACTATGCTACCATTTTAAATTTCATTCAAGCCAATTGATGAAATTATATCTTCTTTCATTACATTAGCGTATTATAAAAAGTGGGGCATTGTATAACATGAAATTCAATTACTAAATTGTAATATAGATATTGGACAAAAACCCATAATCATAAAATTGGGGAAAATTCCAAATTACAGAAGGAAAACTAATTATCTGCGAATTTTGAAGAGTATTAAAATACAATGACAAGAAAAATATAGACTCCTTAAATTAACAAGAAACAGAGTCAAGAAATGCACATGGTTCAAATGGAAATATTCTTAAAGTTCATTACTATTAATACAAAATTTAAATTCGTAGAAAAACTAAAATTTACAATGACGAAACCATAAGCCTCCATTACATAAATGAACTATATGAAGTTGGAAATTCTTATATCATGAAATTCATCTAAGGAGAAAGGAAAACCTCGAATTAAAGTTAAAGGGTTTGAAATTATGTAGTAATCATAGCATAAAAAGCATTGAGAAATGTTAGAAGGGTAAAATAAATACCTCGTCTCTCTAGCCATGAGGAATCCAATGAAAATGAAGGGGGTTTCGAAGGAGTCTAATTCAAATATCTCTTGTCAACAATAATTTATATATGAAATAAAAATCCATAACGAAAAGGATCTTACCACCAGAGATACAAAGAAATAAAAGGAATGCGAAAGAATAAACACAATGCATTGATAAACTGAAGGTTCTTACCTGAAATAACATTTTTTGAATGTTGGTGTGAGTGCAGCAGTGTAAATTATTCCATCGAGGGAGAGGATGCAAAATTAGAATAGACAAATGGAGGACATAACAGTAATACCCTCGTCCTGTTCTCAAAAAATCGTTGAATAAACCTCTGGAGAGGTATATCTCTATGCATGGAGCTCTCAAAGAAGACCATGGGCCAAATGAAAAAAAAATGAATAGGTGAAACCCTACCAAGGTAATTCAACACATCAAGAAATCTAGGTAAATCCTAACCATTCATCTTAGCCATACATGTGTCCTCACAAGGACGAAGCTTTGTCAAGGCAAGGAGTTGATGCACCAAAATTTAATGGTTGAGGTAAACGAAACGATAAGGTTAGCGGAAAATTAATGTCAGTCAGAGTCCATCCCATCGTTTCTACCATGGACTCTAATTCGATTCAATGAAATTAATTACCAATGTAAACAAGGACAAAATGAATTAAAAATGGGAGTGGTTTCAAAATTTAAAATGTTGAATGGTACGTGTTAAGCACATTACCATTATATATAAAATATTAACTTGTGGTTGAGTTATATATATATATATATATATATATATATATATATATATATATATATATATATTCAATAATTGATTATGTTGTATGGTATATGGAAACATATACATAGTTCTTATGTTGTCATTGTATAATAAAAATAGGTGGTGGGAACCTACATTAAATACAGTGAGATATGTTGCTCGAGGCAGACCTCCCTCCCAGACCGTTAGGATACGATCACTCTCATGGTTAGCCTTGAGGCTCACCTATGACATAAACTAGTGGGGGGGGTACTGCTCCCCCCATCACAGGCCAGCCTTCCATAGGGGAGGCAGTAGGTGCTGACATCGACAACAAACAAAACTCTAGCCCATCTCATGACACTTGAGGGGAAACTCCCATAGTGTAAAAAACATCTACATCATCAACAAAAGAAGAGAATATCACAACAACCACATCCATTCTGAAGAACCCCAAAAGAACCATGATAGAGCTCCTTGCACACCGCATCAATGAAAATGAAGGATCATGTGTTGATAGGCAAGTTCATGGGATTTTGGCTCACTGAAAAAGCCCTCCAAGGATGGATAGCTTCCAAATGGAAACCTAAAGGCCATATTGACCTTCATTTTTGTGCTAAAGGCTTCTTCAATGTGATCTTTACATGTATTGAAGAGAAAAACAAGATCATGGATGGAGGACCCTATTTCCTCAACTATGCAAACTTATAACTTCATCATTGGACTGAGTGATTCAACCTAGAAAAACAAGATCTTACATGGGCCTCGTTATAGATCCAGCTCTATTCCCTCCCCTGGGACTACTGAGATGAGTCGAGCTTAAGGGACATAAGCAATGCCCTAGGTGAATTTGTTAAGACAACGGAGGAAACAAATATCAACTGTTACACAACATATACACGAATCTACATCTACATGAACATAGTGGAGTCGCTACCAGGTGAGGTAAGTCTGTTGCACAAATATTTTGAATGGATACAAACTATTGATTATGAGCATGTTCCTTTTAGATGCCGAAGGTGTAATCAACATGGGAACCTATTTAGAGACTACCCTCTAAACAAAAAAGTGGTGGCTGAAAATGAATCAAATGACCAAGCAGCAGAAGGGTTCATGAAGGTAGCAAGTAAGAAAAGGCATAACAAGAGAGCTAATTCTCACCAGATAAAAAAAGGCCCTACGGCTAGCAATAGCTTCACAACCCTAAACTAGCTGAGTGAAAATGAAAATGAACCAGCCAAAGAAGTAGGGTGCACCTCACTGGAGAAGCCCTAGACCTCCAAGAAACAACAAGACAAGATCCAACTGGAGGCTTTTCTAAAACCCCAAACCCCTAGCATCGCAGGGGACAACTCTTCAATGAAGGTTAAAGAACATGTGTTGGATTCGATCCCAAAATCTATGGAGGAAGAAATATAGAGCATTGATGTTGAGGTCATGGACCTCATAGGGTTAAAGGATGCATGCAATAAGAAGGATTTATGCTCAATATCCGAATAGTAGATCCAAAATCTGGAAGAAATCCTCACCCGAGCACAAAAAATCCCCTCTATAGGAATTCAGGGGTTACACTCAAAAATACAAAATACTTCATGAAATAATCCCATAAAAGAGGACAAAAAAAATTCATTCAAATAACAATAGAAATGGGTAAATAAATGGTGGAGTTTGCGATATTCCCCAAGTTAACCCGATTCTATTCCTACTCTACCAACCGCCCTCAATGAAATCATCTCATGGAATGTAAGAGGGCTCAAAATCCCCACCAAGCATAGAATAATCAAGAAAATAATCATTGAGGAATACCCTCAAATTTGCTACGTGCAAGAAACCAAATTCTCCAGCTCCACTCTGGAAAAAATCTTTAAGAAGATATGGAAATGATGCAGAAAAATAGTGGTAGGTTCCATTGGAGCTTCAGGAGGATTGGAAATCATCTCCCTAGTGAACTACCATGCCAATAGGCATTCCATTCAGGCCAACTTTCACTTTATTAGAATGGACATCCATAGATTTCTAATGAATGTCTACTTTCCCCAGAATCTTCACCAGAAAATGGAGCTCCTCGACAACATTGTTGAGCTAAATAAACAAATATCTCTACCACTCTGGCTGTTGAGAGGATATTTCAATATGATAACAAATGTACAGGAAAAAAAGGGAGGAAGACTACATCTATACATGGACATCAATGGATTAAAGAACTTCATCCAAGATAACCACCTCATAGATATACAAAATTCCATTCGCATCTTCACCTGGAATGATAGAAGAGGAGGTACCCATCAAATTTCTTCCAGACTAGACCGGTTCCTCATCACAGAAGACTTCATAGCTCTGGGGGGTCATCTAGTAGCCACCATTGTCTCGACCGTCAGCTCAGACCACTGGCGAATACAACTTCAATGTCTAAGACTAGGTATGCCTACACCCAAACCATTCCGCTTTGAACACTGCTGGCTTAGACATCCAAGGTTAAAGGATATGGTCTCTGATTGGTGGTCCTCCCTCTTACAAGAACAAGGAACAAAAATGCACCAGTTCTAGAAAAAGTTGAAAATTCTCAAAGGGAAATTGAAGGTGTGGAACAAATCTACCTTGGGAAATATCTTCAAAGATCAAAGAGAGTTGGAAGAGAAAATGAAGAAAATTCAACAAATTATCATCATGGAAGGCCGCTCGGCCAATTCAAAGAACCAAGAGAAAATATTAACAACTCAGATGGAAGAAAGAAGGAGCGAAGAAGATATCCTATGGAAACAAAAATCCACGCTCTACTGGCTCAAACAAGGAGAACGAAACACAAATTTTTTCCATTTCTCCACCATTGAGCACAAGATGCATAATAGAATCACAATTCCGAAAAATCAAAATGGAGAGCATATGGAAAAGCAAGAGGACATCACGAAGGAGTTGTGAAGCCACCTCAAGGAAATTATTCAAGAATCTAATCATCAGATGCATGAGGCAATAGTAAAAATCACCCATCACATACCTAAGTTGGTAACGGAAGATCACAACTAGATGTTACTCAAAGCCATTACTCTTACTGAGGTGGAACAAGTAGTCTTCCAACTGAAAGAAGGGAAATCTCCGCGCCCTGATGGATTCACCACCAACTTCTTCCACTTCTTTTTGGAAACCATCAAAGACAATGTCTAGGGTGTCGTTGAGGAATCGTGCACCACTCACTGGCTTCTTCCAACTCTACTCACCACCTTCCTTACTCTTGTACCGAAAGAAGACAACGTTGCTACGCCAAGTAAGTAAATTCCCATAACATTCTATAATGTCATTTATAAGATAATTTCCAAATTTATTGCTAATAGGCTGAAGCAGCTCCTTCTCTTGATCATATTCTTGGAGCAAACAGGCTATGTAGAAGGACCACAAATCCTTGATGGAATCGTTTTAACCCATGAGGTCTTTTATTGCCTCAAATCCTCCAATAAACCTAGTATGCTCCTCAAAATCGATCTATCCAAGGCTTTTGACAAACTTAGTTGGGAATTCATTAAACATTTCCTTCTTGCATTTGGCTTCAGCCACACCTGGGTAGGATGGATCATGAGCCTCGTAACCTCCATTTTTCTTTCCATCTTGGTAAATGGTATACCTTCACAACCCTTCAATCCCTTAAGAGGTATTAGACAAGGGGATCCCATTTTTCCCTTCATTTTCATCATTATGGTTGAAGGGCTGGGCCGCCTTCTCAAAAGCTCTATCCATTTAGGTAATCTATAGGGTATACCCCTCCACAATCTCCCCCCCACTTCCCATCAACAATTTGTGGATAAAAACATCACTATGGGATACCCCTCAGTCCAGGAAGCTCGTTCCCTCAAATCTCTGCTAGACTCCTTCTCTGAAGCTTTTGGTACAAAGGCCAACCTTGAAAAATTGCAAATCTTCTTCTTCCACACCCCCTATTACTTATCACAAAATTGCCCACATTCTGGGCTTCTACATAGCCTCATTTCCCTCCAAATACCTCGGTGCCCCTCTCATAGCCACTTTTGTTAATCACTCCTCATGGCAAGCACTGCTGGACAAAATGGAAACTAGGCTATCCAATTGGACCCATCGTACTCTCAATATAGTAGGTCATTTGGTACTCATCAAAGAAATTCTTTAGACTCTTCCCATCTAACTGTTCTCGATACTCGCAGCCCCCAAATGGGTCCTCAAGGCCATGCACAAACTTCAAAGTACCTTCCCGTGGGGCAGTACCAAAGAGAAAAATAAATGGGCTTTAGTCAATTGGAAAGAGGTATGCACACCTAAAGGTCATTGGGGACTAGGGATGCATGATCCAAAGCACAACAACAGTATCATGGGATCTAGTATTTGGTGGAAATGGGTCTCCAACCCCCACACTTCATGGGCTAACTTGTGGGAAGCCAAATACGCTAGCGCTTGGCCCAAGGAGGACCTTATCAGATTCAACGTAGAGTCAAGATAATCTCAAATATGGAAAGCAGCAAGCGCCCGAAAACATATGATACGGACCCAAAACTTCTGGGAGTTGCACACTGGTACTCAAGCAAGAATCTGGGAGGACTCCTGGAAGCAACTATCTAGTCTCTCTTCCTTCTTCCCCATACCACTGTGGGGCGCAGCGTTACAGACAAGACAGAGGAAGTGTGTACAGGATTTATGGACCAATGACATAACTCAGGGATACAGGAACTAGATACATACATATAGATGGCAAGAGGATTGGAATAATGAATATCACACAAACATTTGGGAGGTACTAAGCACTAAAATAAAAATCAAAGCCTGGCTAGGACTTGATATTCTTAGATGGGGTCACACACCAAGTGGAAAATACTCTACCAAGGAATCCTACAACGTCTTACATCAGTAGAACCCAGATCCTACCAATCTTATCTGGAAAAAGATATGGTCATCCAAGCTCTGGCCCAAGGTAGCCACCTTTCTATGGTTTCTCTGTAAAGGACGCATCCTCACATGGGATAATATATTGAAGAGAGGGTTTGTAGGACCTTGAAGATGCCCCCTATGTTAGGATAACTTTGAAACCATCGACCACTTGTTGGACCTATGCCCTACTTCCAATTGCCCATGGGACATAATAGCAATCGTTTTCAGGCACACCAACAAAGAAAGGGGAAACATCATCAACACCATCAACAAGTGGACGTACAATATTTACTGTAACAAAATTTTGAACAAACTCTAGAAGATAATTTCAGGTGTCATAATCTAGAACACATGGAAAGAATGAATAGTTGGATCTTCAAATACAAATTATCCACCCAAGGGAAAAATCAAGGAAAGGATACACTGCAACCTCACTGAAACTCTAGCCATTTATTCCTATAACCAGGAGGATCTCTGCACCATCACTGTGGAGCACAATATATGGAGCAACTGGGAAATGAGCATAAATACCCCCTGGAAATCACCCGATGGAGTGTAGGATGAACCGCCACTCCTGAAAAATTTATGCATCCCCCAAATGGCTTCTTCAAATGTAACTTCGATGGTGCATCCAAAGGCATCCCCAGGAATGCAGGATTCGGAGACATCTTCAGGAACTCCCAAGGCGAACCACTTCTGATCTACTATGGCAACATGGTATGGGATGGAAACAACTCCGCAGAGCTTGAGGGACTCATCTAGGGCATCCATAGAGAAATTGATTTTAGCTATTTTCCCCTGGAAATGGAGGGATATTCGAAAATTATTAATTTGGCAACCATAAGAATTATCCATGGCACTACTTCCATAAAGATATCCACCAGATGGAGGCTTGCCTATAGGCTCAAACTTCTAGAACACCTGATACACGATCATAGAGAAATAAATTTTCACCATGTGCATGGGAATGAAAAATTAGTTGCGGACCTCCTCAGGAAAAAGAGTGTGGAAAGTCACAAAGTGGTCCATCACTCCAATCTCACTCAGGATGAGGATGACTCGTTGAGAAGAGAATGCCAAACTCTTATTCAAAAATATCTTCTCTCCCCAGATGTGGGCGACAACAGAAGTATGCATGATAACTACATCTCCCATGCTCTAGAGGACGAAGATCTATAGGGCAGGTCCTCACCCGTTGTGGAACCACACTCTTGCAATCATCCACATGATATGACAGAGACATGGCATAATGAAGAGACACATGGACAACACCACCCCCTCTGGGGTACCTCTCTGCCCTAATCGTTTTGAATGATCTCCTGGATTGAAATGTTTCTCGGCCATAACTCCTCGCATGTGCCTACTCATGAAAATTGTTACAGCATGTAGCTGTGTGCATGGCACAATAATGCCCAGCCACTTCGCATGTGTCACATGCCTATTAAAGAGAAGGACCTTCAGCTCAAAGAGACTCATAGCCTATTCCTTATGGTTTATATGTTGTTTTTGTTCTTGCCCTCTCACATGCCCAGACTGTCACACAGCCTCCCCCCTAGTTCTAAGCTGTGCAAAACTCCCTAGGCTATGCTCCCCCTTATCTGCAAGACTCTCCTTAGTTCCATCTATATGACCAGTTTTATAGGCTTGGGTGCTCCCATAATCTTATGCCCCTTGTCGTGCACTCCCCTTCAGTGCACTTTCCTATCCACTAGTACCCTACTTCACACCTCCCTCCTTGTCGTGCATTCCCCTTGCTTCACTCCTCCTCCACTTCAGATAACCATGGAACCTAGGTTGTGACAAAGAACCAGTAGAGGAGACCAGAGAGGTGCGCTCCCTGGTCGATACCATTGAGGGCATGACAATCGCCTGTTATCTGTTGAAGGCTCCTCCTTGGGAATTCACGCTAGAAAGGTTCCCTAGAGCCCCGAACTTGACCAGGAGGAGGAGGCCCCTCACATGTTTCATAGAGAGGAAGAAGTGGACCAAGGAAGTCCACCATAGTGTACCAGCATCACACCTTGCCTCGCAACACCGAGCCCCTTCCAGATTAGGAAGATGAATGGGATGACACAGATGTTTAGATTATGGACCCATAAGGTACCTGGACATGCGTCTCGGATGCCAAGTACCGAGTGGCTCCCATCCTCTGCGCAATGGTCTCTAAGCCTTTGCGTAAATCCAATGCCGAACAGGAAGTTGCTGCGCAGGCATACTCTTGTCCCATAGTGGAGTGAGATTCAGACATCAATAATGAAGCCAAAGACGAATGACTGTGCAACTGCTCAAATCTTCCTTATTTTTTGTCATGCTTTCTATTATCACAAAATTTCTATTTTCACTAGCACTACAACACATTTTGTAATTGCTTGTTTCATGTACCTTCCAGGTTGGTTTCCTCCACAGAGGCCCCTTATTTGCGCAAAAAAGGTTGTGATTTGTTAAGCACATCTTACCAACTCAGCTTATAGCATATGTATTGTTTCTATTTTCGAATTAATATAGATTAGCCTCATTTACGGAAAAAAAATACAGTCAGATATGTTGATATATGTGCCTTTAAAACCTCCATGGACTTGTATATATTGTTGGTTAATATATATATATATATATATATATATATATGTTCAATGAACAATCCTGAGTTATGGTATATAGCATACATAAATTCGCATTCCAACAATTCATAAAGAGATAAGTTAAGAAACTATACGCGGAGTGATATGTAATCACTAATGCATTGAATTATAATTGAATGTATAGGTACATCTCCCTATGGTTAATGTGATAACATGTATAAATGTTTTTCAATAGGTAAAGGTTATAATTAATAAATGTGTAAAATTTATATGTGTTAGGAACATTGGAATTGACATATATTATGGGTAATATATATATTCAATGAATAATCATATTGTATATTATATAGGAATATGTATTAAATTCATATACCACAGAAGTATACTATCATAGGTCAGAGTCATAGTTATTCTTTGGATAATAATAATAATGGTTAAAAACTTAGAAAGTTATATGTGGTAAATTATAACTTGAATGTCATAAGTGTAGAATTATTCCAAAGTTATAACTAAGGTAAGTTATAATAGGTTAAGGAATAAAAATGAGAGAAAGGAGTTGTAAAGGTATTTAATTACATAAGGTGATTATGTATGATAATTTATTTAATAAAGTCCCTTTTTGGAAAAAATAAGTAAGGTTCTTAAGAAGTTCATTTAATGAATGTATTATATAAACTAGCATAAGAAATAAATTAAGATACATAAGTCAAAAATGGAAAAACAATCAAATCAAGGCAAACTTGGAATTTTATAATCAGTTTTAAAATTTATTAATGACAAAAATGTCAAAATAGAACATTGATCATGACCATAATTTATATGTAAAGGAAAAAAAATTTGTGCTCATTAGGAGAAAAAAACATTGTGGTTATTGGAATTTGTTACAATATTTATGTCTATGGGCCATATTTTGGTTTAAATATTTATCCCGTCATAAAATAAATGCACCAATGTATGTTTAAAACATGTCATATAGTTTTATTTTACAACCATGAAAGTTCGAATATCTAGAGAAAATAGTGGAGAAAAATTTGGCCGGCGACATAAATCAATTTCATGACTGTGTAGAAATAGAGTGTTGAAAACCATTTCTAAATATCATATTTTACTTTGTTTTAGTGGAGTTTCAACCTCCATTTTGATATACCTAAATGCTTTCTTATGAAGTTTTAATAAAATTTAAATTCTACTTAGCCCTCATCTCATAAATTTGTATGTCTAACTTTTTTTTTGCCAATATTTTGTTTTACCTAATTTGTTACTGTGCATGATTTCTCAGTTATACATTCAGCCTTTTTTACTATCAGTTGAGATTTGTTTTTCCTTTAACCTATATGGTAGTGCTATAATATTTTTCCTTTGCATCAAGTGTGAGTGGTATTAAAGAAGCTGCAAGAATAATTATAGTAGGTGTTCAAGGTTGGTTTACCACAGTAGATTTATCGAAAATGGGTCATGTCTTTAACTAGTGAAAAATTGAAGCTTCAAGCACAATCTTTAAAAATTCACAAATTCCTCAATTTAATGGAAATAACTATGATTATTAAGAAATTACGATGAAGGATTTATTTTTTTCTCAACACATATGGGATTTGGTATAAAATGGGTTCCAAGAACCAGCTAACGCAGTAGCATATAATGCATTGACACAAGCAAAAAGAGACTTATTGAGATATAACAGGAAGAAAGACTCCAAATCTCTCATCTATATTTTTCAAGCAGTGCACACAAGCATATTTCCAAGGATTGCAACAAAAAAAAAGTTCAATCAAGCATGTGATATTCTCTGGACTACACATCAAAGCATCGAAAGAGTGAATACCAAAAAATTACAAATGTTGAGGAGAGATTTTGAAACTATATTCGAGAATGAATCTAAGACAATAGACACATTTTTTATACATATTAATGGACTGCCTACACAAATGAGATCTCATAGTGAGACACTTGAAGAAAGGAGGATAGTCGAAAATATTTTTAGAAGCTTACCATCAAGATTTGACCGTACTGTTGTGGCCGTAGAGGAGATGCATGATCTCTCACAATTTTCAGCTCATGAGGTTCATGCATCATTGATTTATCATAAAAATAGATTGAATATAACGACAAACCCTTCAATGGAATATTCCTTCAAGGCATAAGTCTCAGTTGGGGAAGGTAAATCTAGATGAAGATCAAATGATAAAGGAGGAAGAAGCCCACACATAGGTGGAAGAAGTAGCTCTTCAAGTTCAAGGGGAATTGGAACTAATAAAAATCCATGTAAAAATCAAACATAAGGTCAGATGTATAATAAATCTCAAGTCCAATGTCATTATTGCAATAAGTATGCATATTGTGTAAATGAATGCAGAAAGGAACAAGAAGATCTTAATAATAAACCAATTAAATTTTTACAAAATAAAATAAGAACCAAGACACCGTGTTTGTACCATGCAATGTAGAGCAACAAAATAAAATTTATGTATGGTTTCTAGGCACAATATATGGCAATCATCTCACAGGGAAGATAGAAATGTTTCAAATCTGGATACAAGTGTAAAATTTGACGTGACATTAGGGATTGATAAAAAAATGTTATTGATGGATAAAAGAAGAGTCAATATTATTACAAATAAGAGGGAGAATAGATGTATTTCATATGTATATTTTTTTCTTGGTTTACAAAGCAATCTCATAAGTATTGGACAACTTATGCAGAAGGGATATAATTCCTTTTTCAAAAGTGTTGAACGCACAATATTAGATAAATTATGAAGCGTGCAAGTAATATCAAAAGTTAAAATGACAATAAATATGATATTTCCCCTCACAATTACACAAAATTTGAAAGAATAAGGTGTGAAATCACAACTGTCAATGAATTCAGAAGAGGATTAACGAAAAAATGTTGTTGTCACACAAACAAAATTTCAAACAGAGGTCGAAGATGAAATATCGTTATGGCATATAACATTTGGACATCTTAAATTTGGATATTTAAATTTATTGTGTAGGAAAGACATGGTAAAGGGACTACCACTCATAGAAAAAACAAACAATTTATGTCAAAGATGCATCTTAGGAAAACAACATAGAAAATCATTTCTAGCAGGGAAGTCAATATGGGAGAAACCACTTATGGAGATTGTCCATTCATATTTATGTGGACTGATGGATACACCATCAATTGGTGGAAGTTATTAATTCTTTACATTCATATATGACTACATAAGGAAGACATGGGTCTAACTCCTAAGACAAAAAAATGAAGTGTTCGAGCGCTTCCATCAATACAAAGCTCTTGTTGAGAAGAAAAGTCGACACTACATCATATTTTTGAGAACTAATAGACGTGGAGAATACATCTCAAATGACTTCCTACATTTTCTCATGGAGCATGGAATTCAAAAAAAAATTACAAAAATCTACAAAGCTTAGGAAAATAGTGTCACAAAAATAAAAAATAGGACCGTTATGGAAATGGACAGGAGTATAGTGAAGGAAAAATGTTTTCCAAATGCCTATTCGGTTGAAGTTTTCTCTTGTGCAACATATATCATAAATAGGTGTCCAACCAAAAGTGTGAAGAATATGGCTCCTAAAGAAGCATGGAGTGGAAGAATACATAGTGTCACTCATATGAGAGTGTTTGGATGTGTGACATATGCACATAACCCAGATGAATTAAGAAATAAGATGGAAAACAGTAGGGAGAAATTAATATTTGTAGGATATACTCATGAATCCAAGGCATAAAAATCTAAAATCCATGAACCAAGATGGTCATAATTGGTAGAGATGTGCAGTTCATAGAAGTGGAATCATGGGATAGAAGTTTTGAGAAGATAATCAATGTAAAAGAAAGTATACGACAAGAAGGAAAATATAAATTGAGAACAAAAAGTAATTCCTCAATGGTGACTCCTTCTACATATATTCAAGTTTAACAAAGTAGTCATCAAGTGACACCATCAACAAGCAATAGGAAAATATCGCACTGTCAAGAAAATACTCCTCTAAGTGCATCAGAGAGATCAACAACCCCATCTTATCTAAGTTCAATATCAAGTGACATGTCAAGTCCATTTTTGGAAAAAATGAAAAGGGAAAAAATAAAAGAAAATTAAGTGAAATTTATGAGAATAATGAAGATAACAATAGTGTAGGTGTGCATTCTTTATTCTCTCTATTTTGTCACGTAGATTATCCAATTAATTTTGAATATGGAATTAAGGAGGAGAAATGGGTAGTAACAATGAATAAAGAAATAAAGACAATAGGAAATAATGACACATGGGAGTTAGTGGATCTTCTAGAAGGAAAAGAAGTCATAGGTGTCAAGTGGGTATCTAAGACCAAAAGAAATGTCTAAGGAAGGATTGAAAGGAATAAAGAAATTTTAATTGTCAAAAGATACATGTAACAATGAGGAAGATATTATGCATAGACATTTGCAAAAGTTACAAGAATGGAGACAATGCACAATGTGGTTAATGGCAGCATAACATAAATAGAAGGTATGCAAAATGGACATGAAATTGACATTTTTGAATGAAGTGTTAAAAGAGGAATTGTATGTGGCACAACCACTTGTTTGTGAGGCTAAGTCCAATAATAAATGCTTTACACACTGAAGAAATCTCTTTATGGCCTCAAGCAAGCACCACACACATGGTACAATTGGGTAAACACTCGTTGACATTTTCTTTAGCAATTTTGATGGTGATCCTACTCTCTACATCAAAGAGAGGGAAAATAAGCTCTCAATTATTATATTATATGTAAATGATTTGAATTTTACAGGTAATCATGATCTCCTCATTTCTAATTTAACAAAGCTCATGAAAAGTGAGTTTGAAATGACAGATTTGGGGTTTTAAAGATATTATTTAGGCATAGAAATGAAGCAAATATAAAATAGAAATTTTATTTCTGAAACAAAGTATGATTCAAACATATTGAAGAGGTTTTAAAATGCATAATACAAATCGTGCACGAACTCTAGCTATCATGAGTTTGAAACTGAGAAAATAAGATTCTTGCAACAATTTCAATTAGACACAATGCAAAAGTATGGTCGACAGTTTAATGTATTTGAAAAAAACCAGATCATATTAATGTATGCATTAAGTTTGGTTTCAAGATTTATGGAGACACCAAAGGAGACACATTGGAAAGGAGCGAAAATGATTTTAAGGTAGGTTAATGAAACTGAAGGATATGGCATTTTTTGCACTTCATCAAATTATTCTAGATTGGTTGGCTATAATCACACTAACTCGGAAGGAATTATCAATGATAGAAAGAGCACATCAGGACATGTTTTCCATATGGTTTTGGGAGTCATTTCATGGGATTCCAAGAAACAACCAATAGCATCATTGTCGACAACTGAAGTTTAATATGTCATAGCAAAAATAGTAGCATGTCAAGAAATTTGGATGAGAAGAATGCTCATAGGTTTGTGGTATGAACAAGAAGAAAAAAATTAATTTATTATGAAAACAACTCTGCAATTCTGATTTCCAAAAATTATGTTTTTAGTAAAATAAGTGAGCAGATTGACACTAAGCATTATTTTATGAAGAGAACTAATACACAATGAAGAAAGTGTTTTGTAGCATTGTAGATCACAAGAGAACTTTGCAAACATATTCACAAAACCATTGAAAAAAAAAAGCTTTGTCTATTTAACATATTGTTTGGGAATGGTCAATATTGATAGTTTTAATTAAGGGGGTTTGTTGAAATTAATCACACCTACCAAAGTTAATATTCGACAGCACAAGACATGCCTGGAGTACATAACAAATTAAGGTGAAGATTTAGTTTTTTTGGAGAAGGAAGAACCAACGTACAAGTTCCCCCATCCCGACATTACATCAAGCAATAAATTGTCTACAAATATGCATGAGGATTTGGTGAACTGTAAATACCAGGTTTTTAAAGCGCAACATGATTATGTATTGTGTGATGTAGTTAGAAAATAAAGATTTGTTTCGGTGCATTGTATTTTGGTTTTAATATTTGTGTTTTCATAAAAATAAGTGGATAAATGTATGTTTAAAAGATATTTCATATATATATTTTTTTTCCCAGCCAAAAATGCCCGATTGTGTGGAGAAAATAGTGGAAAGAAATTTGAGTGTGTAAAAGCGCAATGTTGAAAATCCTCCGTAAATCTGATATTTTACATTGTTTGCAGACTCGGTTTTCATGTACACGAATGTTTTCTTACAAATTTTTAATCAAATATATAATTTTTTCTTAGCCCTCATGTCGAAATTTTTTATCTCTACCTTTTACTGGTAAAATACTTTGTTTTACCCATTTTGTTATTGCGGGTGATTTCCGAGTTACACATTATGTATTTATAGTTTCAGTTGAAATTTGTTTCCCTTTAACCTACACGGTAGTGCCATATTTTTTGTCCTCTTACTCAAGTGTGAGAAATTTGATGCAAGAACAAAAGATCTCAAGTTTCTAGTTTATCAATTGGACATGGGGTCGTAGTATTTATCATGGGAGTGGGTTTCCTCATTCTGTAGTTATTTAATTTATTAAATAAAAATTAATAGATATATTAAATAATAAGTCATAGATCTAGAAGTATATATTGATATATTGTAATAAGATCTATCCAATTAGATCTTGAAAGCTGGAGTGAGTTGGAGAGATTCTAAGGGTGTATCTAAGCAAAATCTAAAATTATTTTGGCACACTCGTAGAAAATGATGAAATTAGTGACTATGTGACAAAAATATACGACTAACTAATAAGTAATACAACCAAAAATAACTAACATGAATGACAAATTTAGCCTAGGAACAAAAATACGATTACCTAACAAGTACTGCAATAATATGTATTAGTCATTTATGCTATTCAGTTTAGTGTTATGGATTCAAAGGTTTGTATACATTAGCTAAAAGGTTATAAAACACTTGTTTATTGCGTCAATGGACGATTAGAGTTATGGAGTTGATTAGAATCTCTAGAGTTATATCCTTTGATCACATCCATAGGGAATTATATTGAATGCTATCATATTATCCTGAATGGGAGTGGGCTTACAACTGGGTTAAATACATTATGAAGAATACCTGCAAGCAAAAGTGTTGGTTAATGAGTAGATCACACACTTCCTTTAGTTGAAGACTTAACGTTTCAGGTGTAACATACATCTATAACACACTAAAAAAAAAATTGCTAGTATATTTAGTAATAATTCCCCATCTAGATAACACATATAATTATAATACTGAAAGATGCATTATTTAGGTTTCCTCTAGAATAGAGAGTTACAGGTTCATTTTCTCACTCTTATCTCAAAACTTCTTATTTTATGATTGTCAATACTTCATAAACTAATTTTCTCATGCTTACACCTTAGGTTACTTAGTATCTTCCACATAATTGTTATGGAATTATCTAGTCTTATTTCCTTTTACAATATGAGGGTCCCCTTAAGCCTTTATGGAACTTATTTATGTACCCTTTTTTTGGTATGGTAGCAATCTATACATAGAAATATGTTTCTTTATCTCTTCGCCAATTTTTGCAAGGTATATTGTTCTATATATGTTTATATAGAGGTTAGGTACTTTGTCCCTTTTCTTCCCTTTAATCCTTCCATGTAAAGGTTTGTATTCTATTTTTCCTCCATTCATAGATCATGTCATAAAACCTTAAGTTTACATGTTCTAATGACTTGGTGGTCATACCTTGCCTTGCTCTACACCTGAGGTGTTGCTGATTGTATTGTAGGTGCCATTGCTTGGACATATCATTTATTTTGATTGAGCATGAATAATAGGTTCCCCACATGCCCATTGAATCAATGACTTTGATGTGTTTTCATAAATCAAAAGTCTTAAATTTGGAGGTGTTATATTAGGCAGAAATGGCCTATTCACTAACCTATTTGGTGATTTTTCTCATTTTGAATATTCGCACTAGAGTGCCACTCGACTTTTCTATTCTCTTAAGGTTGGATTTTCCACATTTCTATGAATTTGATGCATTTTGGTAAAGCAACAATGGAAATTCTTAGGTTTTTTTTTAGGAGGAAACAACCTATTCGTTGAATTATTTGGTTAATTTCTCATTTGGACTTTTTGTGCTAGAGTACCACTCAACTTGTTCTTCTACTAAATTTGGTTTTTCCATATTTCGTTGTAACTTTTATTCCTTACATCAACTTGAATAAAATTTGTGGAGGCATGTTTTGACATCATGTAGCAGAATTTGTAAGACGAGGGTTTATATATACATGGTTTTTTTTTGCATTTTGATCTTTCATTGGTTTTTGAGGTTTAATGTTTAAGATAGTACATTTTATTTCTTATGACATAGGTTGATAGGGAGAAATTATAACTGAGATGTCGAGAATTATTTCTGACCTCGCTACAACCTACATTTATCATCACTCGCCCCACTTTACATAGTCTTTCCTTTCCTTTGGTGTTATTATAAGTTTTATAAGGGATTTGCATTGTGGCATGGTTTTCATTTGACCCATTTCCCCTTTCTTTACAGACATCATGTGTGAGATAGATTTTATCATTTATTATTTTTAGTATGGCTCATCTTCCTGGGGTATGTTCATTTCATTCTCAATCCTTAAAGAATTTTTACCTTGCAATTTCATGTATGAATGTCTCACAATCTGGGGTTTTAAGGGTATGACACTGGCTTGCTTCTATCATATATTTGGCATAGGAATTAGTCATAACTATTTAATATCATGAAATTAATACCTTTCCTTATTACATATTTAGTTAATTTTTCAGTGTTTTTGTCTCCTTTTTTTGAATTAATTCTCTTACTCATTTGAAAGTTGCACTAACTCGCATAGGTCTGGGCATAAATTTTCTATTGATCCACAACCAATCAGCTTTATGATAACTATTTGGTATCAAATAAAAGCCCATGTATTTTATAACCTTATCCAAAACATTATATCTAAAGCCTTAAGCTTTAATATCTTGACAAACCGAGTTTCAAATGACATAGATGTTGAATAAATAGTTTCCTCAATTCCCTCTTAAAATTGTTGTTTGAATATTATGAATTAGACTGACGTGTCTAAATTTATCCCAATTTAAGTTGACCTGCATTTCAAGATCTATGGTGATTGGTCTACATGCCAACCATAACCTTGCTATATCTTTACATGTCCTGCTCTAACTTTAGTCATACCATTATATTGTAAAAAACATTAATGCCATGTCTATTTTGGTATCTATATTCACTTATGTCAATGTTTAGAAATGTCAGTGATAAAAAAAAAATTGTTAGACTTAGCCATATGATCAAGTATGACATGTCTATTATGAAACGAGCTCCAAAATTGGATGAAAAGAGAGATCAATGGCTTAGAGATAAGCCACTTCGAAGGGGAAACCTCCTTTACATTACATAAATGAAAACTTCTTGGATGATAAAAATGACAAAACCTCATTCTATATATAGGAGTCCATGGGGTCACAATATAATCCTAGTCGACCTAATAATAATAATGCAAGGGCACAATAATAACAATATTGGGATTACATGGGTACACCAATAACAATAAGGGGGTTACACTAACAACAATAAAGGACTATACTAGTATTATAGGGACCTAACATGCCCCTCTCCTTAAAAAAATTGTTTTCCTCAATTCTTGAGTAGCTCTGAATGCTTCTGTATAAAATTCTCATCCTCCCATGTGGAATCTTCAGTGGGTAAGTTCTTCCACTTAACGAGATCCTCTGAAATTGATTGATTTTGTAGGTATCAAGTTCTTGTTTCCATGACTGCTTCAGGTTCCAAAATGATTTTTCCTTCCTCATCAACTTCTGGCAATATTGTTTGAACTGGAAGTTTTTCCCTTGTAACCCTCTTTAAGAATGAAACATGGAAAACTAGATGCACTTGTGAAGAAGAAGGAAGCTCCAATTTGTATGCCATAGTACCAATATTTTGCAACACCTTGTAAGGACTATAGTACTTTGGTGATAATTTATTATACTTCTTAGTTTTCTTGAGGTACATTTGTTTGTATGATTGTAGTCGTAAAAATACCCGATCTCCTAAATCAAAACTTCTCTTGCAGCGATGTTGATATTCCATTTCTTTCATTCGATTTTGTGACAAATTTAGGTTATCCTTTAAGAAATGGAGAACTTATTCTTGATGCTCAATGTGATCTTCCACTTCTTGAACCTTATAACTTTCTCTTAAAGAAGATGTGATGGACGGTGGATGATATCCATAAAGTACCATAAATGGGGTCATTTTTGCTACAGTATGGAAGGAAGTGTTATACCACCATTCAACGAGGGGTAGCCACTTGACCCATTATGTTTTCTTATCAGATAAAAAACAATGAAGATATCCTTCCAAACATTTATTCACTCTCTCATTTGACCATTGGATTGAGGATGATAAGATGAGCTATAAGCTAGTTGAGTACCCAAACAAGAAAATAATTTCATCCAAAAATTTCCAGTAAAAATGGGATCTCTGTCACTTACAATAATCCTTGGGTTTTCATGTATCTTTTGAATTCTTTCCATAAATGCAGTAGCAACTGTATTTTCTTTAAATGGATGAGATAATGCACAAAAGTGTGCATACTTGGTAAGTATATCAACTACCACCATGATGACACTATTTCCTTTGGAATAAGGTAAACCTGTGATAAAATCCATTGAAATACCCTCCCAACGTTGACTTGGAATGTATAAAGGTTGTAGAAGCCCCCGAGTATTAATCTTTGCAATTCTATTTTGTTCGAAAACCAAACATTTCGCTACAAACTTTTGAATATCAGATTTAAGGCCATCCCCAAAAAAAGAAAAATTCTTCACCCTGTGGTCAGTTTTTAGAAATCCTGAGTGTCCTCCTAAAGGAGAAGTGTGCAATTCCAAAAGAATATTTTGTTTTAGTTAGGAATTATTGCAAATATATAAGAGATCTTTGTACCATAAGGAATCATTTTTCCAACTAAATGTATCTGATGTACTAGGATCTTGCTACGAATTTTGAATGAGTTTCCACACTTCTTCATCCTTCTTCCATTCATCCCTTGCTTTGATTGTCCAATCTGGTTGGATAATAGAAATGGCACAAAGGAATGCTACCACCTCTTCATCATTTCTTGAGAGTGCATCTGCAACAACATTTAGCTTATTTTTTTTGTAGATGATTTCAAAGTCATAACCCAACATCTTTGTGATGCATTTTTTCTTCTCTTCTAAATATAGTCTTTGTTCCAAAAAGTTTTTAACACTATCATGATCGGTTTTTACCTTGAAGTGTCTTCCCATTAGGTAAGGTCACCATTTCTTTAGTGCATGTAGTATTGCCAAAATTTCCTTCTCATAAATAGCTTTCTGTAGATACTTTCCTTTGATTGGATGACTTTCAAAAGAAATGGGTCTTCCTTCTTGCATTAAAACAACACAAATTCCATTTCCTAAGGCATCACATTCCACAATAAAGGTTTTTGTGAAGTCTGGTGTAGATAAGACTGTTGCTAGGCACATTTCATCTTTAAGATGTTTAAAGGCCTTAGTTGCTTCAGGATTCCATGAAATTGCATCTTCCTTCAATAATGTTGTTAGAGGTGCTGCTATTATCCCAGAATTCTTAGAAAACTTGCGATAATACCCTGTTAACTGAAGAAATCCTTGCAGCTTCTTTATGGTTGTGGGGACTTTCCATTCCTTAATGACTTTAATTTTGTTAGGGTCTACCTTAACACCCTTGTGAGATACAATATGACCTAGATATTCCATCTCTTATACCCCCAAGAAAAATTTGGATGTTTTTGCATATAATTGTTTATCCCACAATATTTTGAGCACCCTACCAACATGTTGAACATGAAACTTCCAAGACCTCTTGTAGATTAGTATGTCATCAAAAAATACTAGCACAAATTTTGTAAGGAAACGTTTGAAAATGGAATTCATCAACCCTTGAAATGTAGAAGGTGCATCGGTAAGGCCAAAAGGCATGACCAAAAATTCATAATGTCCCTCATGAGTTTGAAATGTTGTTTTCGGAATAAATTCAGTCTTCATTCTAATTTGATGATATCCTGAACGAAGATCCAACTTGGTAAAATAAATTGCTCCATGCAATTCATCCAGTAATTCATCAATCATAGCAATGGGAAATTTATCTTTAATTATGAGCTTATTGATCTCCCTATAATCTGGACACAAGCACCATGATACATAATTCTTCTGCACCAATACTACTGGAGAAGAGAAAGAACTTTGAATAGGTTGAATTATACCATCCTCTAATATCTCTATAATCATACGTTCAGTTTCTCTCTTTTGGACATAAGGATATCTGTAAGGCCTGTTGCTTGGAGGAACAGTTCTTGGCATCAAATGAATAGCATGATCATGATAAAGAATAGGTGGGAGTCCTTTGGGAGTTTCAAAAACCTTCGAATGATTGTCCAAGACCTTTTGGAGATCTAGAGAAATAGATGATTTTGAGGTTGGAACTTCTAGTGAGCATAATTGTGTAATTACACCTCGTTGTTCTTTCTTCAGAAGCTTTTTCATAAAATTTGATCAGGAGATCATGTCCAAGTTATGCAAATTGCTCAAAAAAGAAATTGTTCAAAATTGGTTGCAATATGAACAACTAGAAATGTCTCATCGCTGCGATTCTGGCATCACAAATGGTTCACAAAACTGAGGTCGTATGTAAAAGTTATTGATGTTTGAAATCTCTAGTAAACTCCAAAATTCAGTTGACCAAGTTTGACTTTTAAAATTTGGAAAAATAAAAAAAATATTCCAAAGAATATTCCAAGAATATTCCTTGGAATATTCCATTCAGGCGTATCAGAATCGGACAAGTGGAAAGTTCTAGTTGGATGTTTGGTTGATTTGGAGATTTTTGGGCCTGTCACAGGCTGCCACGTGGCAGGCCCGAAGGCCGCCACGTGGCCCCATACTGGAGTTGGATGGCGTGATAAAAATTTATTTCATAGCTGTAGGATTCAAACCGGCGATTTGTCGTTTTCCAGTGCTAAGGCCTGACTGACCCACCTATGAATGGTGGGTCAGTCTTAACCTATGAATGGTGGCAAATATATTTGAGGTTTAAAGTATTTTTTGGCGAAAAAATAAAGAGGCTAGCCCCTTAGGGCTAGCCTAACCTCACACAACCACAGCCCACGACCTGAGGGCCTAGAAACTGGCAGATGTTAACGATTTATGAAACTGTTTCCACATATGGCAATGTCCCAATAGTAAATACGATGGTTAATTAACGTGGTTCCGTCGGCAGCTAGGGTGGTGGTCCATGTGACCTGCCACCCCGAAATATATTGTAACCTCTAGTGGTCCACCAAATTTCATGCCAATACCACCATTTCCGGTGAGAATCTCCAAATTGTTGGAGTTAACTGGAGTTCCTCCAGTTTTGGAGGAGGATTTTGGGGGACACTGGGCAAAAATATGTTTTTCCATAACTCCATCAATATTGAACGAAATTGGATGAAATATTAGTCAATTTTGGGTCTCGTGGACATTATGAGAAGTTTGGAATAGGTTTCAGGTCGAATAGAGGGCATATTCAGTAGTTTTTTCTTCGAGGAAGATGAAGGGGCCATCAAGGCCACCATGAGACAAAATCAGTTTGAGGCCTAGCTAGGGGAGCTAGAGGCCTATTCAAGAGTTCGAATAGTCTAAATAGGATATTCCAGATGTTATGAATCTGATGAAATGGTTTTCAGAGCCTGTAGAGAACATTTAAAGTCCGAAAAACTTCAGTAAATTTCTAGGGGCCATCAGTGCCAGCTTTTGTCAACAACAGTGCAGGGCTTAGCCAGAGCTGCTTGAGACCATATGCAGTGAACCAGTGGTTATTATTGACTGAAAAAATCATTCTGAAATTAATGACAGAGGTTTCAACAAGTGTTTAAGACTTCTAGAGGTCAAAAACTCAGCAGAGATTTTTTCATTGACCCTAGTGCCAAGGGGTGTCGATAGGTTATTGAGGCAAAACTGGAGCATCTGGAGGCCATTTTTGATGAATAAAAAGTCTATCTTGTCTATTTCATACATTTTGGAACCAATGGAAGTGGTTTCATATTTTTTTGAGGACTTCTAGAGCTCTAGAAGCTGATGTGAAGTTTAGGGCAGACCGAGGAGGATAAACTATTTTTGGAATGCAGTGCTCAATTTGAGAAAATTATCGGTTGATATTTTATGTTTGATGTGTGTTGGATATATTAGTAGTGGTTTTAGTGGTAGAAATAGAATTCTGAGGGAGTTTGTGCCATTTAGAAGCTTAGAGTAGCTTAGTGCACTGATAGAAGGAATCGTGTCAACAAGAGCCTAATGCTGTTTGCAGAGTTTGGACAGCCATTAGAGGGATATTGATGGTATTTTTAGTCCTTTGGATCATTTTTGTATTCATTGGAGTTAAGTATTTACTTGTAAAAAAAACTTACCATAATCCCAAAGAGCCGAGTCGAGATGACAAAGCTTAAAGGAGACGTAGCCCATGAGATTTCGGGTGAACTCCTAGATCAAGTTTGTTGTTGTGTTTCAATGATTATTTTTTGCATTATGTTGTTGTCATACATGTTAAATTTCAGCAAGAACAAATTAACTTAAGACACATAAACAGTAAAAATGCATACACCACTTTCAAGTAAATAATTCCGCAAAATTGTCAATTACAAGCTAGATCATTTAATTTAAACTCAGTGGTAGGTTCCTAAAATACATACAATTTATCTAGAACATTTTCAGATCAGGTTGGTATTAGAGCATAGTTGCTTTCTTGACAGAGCTCTTGGTTGCTTGATTGTATAGCTAGAAATGTGTTTAAACAGTGTAAAAGATTGACTGGTTTATTGTTTGCAAACTGATTTTTGTTTGATTTTGCTTGAGTTCTAGGGATAGTTGCTGATTAGCTAAGTCTTGGAGAGTAAAAAAAGGAAGAAAGAGTTGAAGGCATCTTCTTTACCCCAACGGACCTCAAAGTCACCCTTGGAAAACATACCCTCTTGATGATTGTTTGTTAAGAAGCTTTTGGAGTTTGTTTGTTGTTTGGCTGCTTGAATAAGAGTTGGTATTTACAGCCATTTGGTTTAAAAAATATTTGTCATTTTTTTTGAAAGCTTTGAGAACTTTGTTGAAGTTCCTTTTGTTCATTAACATGATAATGAAAAATTCTACAAGTGAAGTTTCCTCCTTCACAAGATTCTTCGATGATAATACGAAGCATGACTTTATTATATTGAAGGACATGGTGCAGATTTTGTTTAAGGATAAAAGAGAAAGCACTGAACTTTGTGAAAAATTGTTTGCCATGAAGGAAGAAATTCTTGAAAGATTGCATGATATGGAGAGGCAGTTCCATCAAGCTCAAGAAGCTTTGACCAAGAAAACGTGTGACGAAGAGGTAATCCATTATAATTTGTCTTCATTTTCCTCATTAGAAAGATGTGTTGGTTCTTTCAAAAAACATACAAGAGGTATAGGGTCCAAATTAATGATTAAAATGGGCTATGAAGGCAAGGGATTAGGCAAGCATGCACAAGGCATGGTTGATCCTATTTCGGTTGAGGTACGACCCAAGAATCTTGGTCTTGGTTATGTGCAATTTAATGGCGAAGACTTCAAAACCATGAAAGCATGTGAGACTACTTTAAAGAGAACCTTTATTCCAAGTTCGAAGATGCAAATATGTCAAATTTGTTTCAAAGATGATTGCCATTTCTTTGAGCCTTTGTTGCAACAAGAAGGTGGTAGACATATAGCTTATGGCGAGCATGCAACTTCATACAATTTTCAAGACAAGAATGGTGATTTTAGTTGGAAAATGAAAGATGTAGCCTCTACTAGCTCATCTTCTCATGAAGAAAAAAAGGATGAACATTTGAAGCAACGGAAGAGGTATAAATCTTCTCATGATCAATTTGATTATGTTTCTACAAAGCAAGATAATTTTACATTCTTAAATGGAAGAAATATTTGTTGTACATACTGTGGTCGATTTAACCATGATGCTTCGATATGTTGGATGAGGAAGAAAGCATACATGAAGTAGATGAGGCAATGTCAACTTTCAAAGAAGGTGCATAAGATTTGCAAATTTTCCCAAAAGAGGGGACATGTTGTCTCCCATTTTTGGACTTTGCATCCAACTAGTTGTCCAAAGCACATGCAGCAAGAGGAAACAAATATTGGCGAAGAGGGCACCAAGGATTCCATTATTGATGTGAAAATGGAAGTTTCAGAAGAGGAAGAGTTGCAGCAGCAAAATTCGCCATGGAAGTGGCTTGGTAAGAACTGGATGGACTTCTTAACAGAGTAAGCCGTACTAATTTTTTACATATGCAAATTTCTATTGTATGCATGTATTTTATGCTGTAATATCTCATTTTTTTGAGCCACCTTGGATCATTGATAAAGGTAACGATGTTTAGTTTCCTTCTGAAAATTTCTCGCCAAAAATTTTCTAAGTGAGTGCAAGAAAGACAACTCTTGACAGGAGGACAAGTGCATAGAGGAAGGAAAGTGTGAATTGCTTTCTAGTTGTGGTTCAAATTCACTAGCCATGCAAGGCAAGTGTTTGGAGGCTGAAGAGAAGAGGGTGCAGTACTCTTATTTGTTGTACAAATCAGTTTCAGTATTCTAGAGAGCTTTTGGGGTCGAAAAGCTTCTCATTTGGGAGGTGTGATTAGGAGATCATGTCCAAGTTATGAAAATTGATCAAAACTGAAAGTGTTCAAAAGTGGTTGTAATATAAACGACCGAAAAGGCCTCATCGTTGCAATTCCAGCACCATGAACGGTTCTCAAAATCGAGGTCATATGCACAAGTTATTTATGTTTGAAATCCCTAGTAAACTCCAAAATTCAGTTGACCAAGTTTTACTTTTAAACTTTGGAAAAATAAAAAATAAAAAATATTCCAAAGAATATTTCAGGAAAATTCCTTGGAATATTCTTGGGAATATTCCCTAGAATATTCCATACGAGCATATCAAAATCAGACAAGTGGAAAGTTCTGGTTGGAGGTTTGGTTGACTTGGATATTTTTGAGCCTATCACGGGCTTCCACGTGGCAGGCCCAGAGGCCGCAACGTGGCCCCAGTCCAGAATTGGATGGCGTGAAAAAATTTATTTCATAGTTGCAGGATTCAAACCGGCGACTTGCCGTCTTCCAGCACTAAGGCCTGATCGGCCCACCTATGTCATCAGTCTTAACCTATGAACGGTGGGAAATATATTTGAGTTTTAAAGTATTGTGCGACGGAAAAATAAAGGGGCTAGCCCTTTATGGCTATCCTGACCTCATACAACCACAGCCTGCGACCTGAGGGCTTAGAAACTAGCGCATGTTAACGGTTTCTGAAACTGTTTCCACATGTGGCCACATCCCAATATTAAATACGATGGTTAATTAACGCGGTTCCACTGGCAGCTAGGGTGGCGGTCCATGTGACTTGCCACGCCAACATTTATTGTAACCACTAGTGGTCCACTAACTTTGGTGCCAGTTCCACCATTTGCGGCGGGAATCTCCTAACTGGTAGAGTTAACTGGAGTTCCTCCAGTTTTGGAGGTGGATTTTGGGGGATACTAGGGAAAAATTTATTTTTTCCATAACTCACTCAATATTGAACGAAATTGGATGAAATTTTGGTCAAATTTGGGTCTCTTGGAACTTTTGAGCAGTTTGGAATAGGGTTTAGGTCTAAGAGAGGGCATCTTCAATATTTTTTTCTTCGAGGAAGATGAAGTGGCCATCAGGGCCACCATGAGACAAAATCAGTTTGAGGCCTAGCCAGGGGCGATAGAGGCCTATTCCATAGTTCAAGTAGTATAAATTTGATATCTAAGATGTTATGAATATGATGAGATGGTTTGAAGAGCCTGTAGAGAACATTTTATGGCTGAAAAGCTTCAGTAAAGTTCCAGGGGCCATTAGTGCCAGCTTTTTCCAGCAGTAGTGCAAGGCTTAGCCAAAGCTGCTTTAGACCATATGCAGTGAAAAAGTGGTCATTATTGATTGGAAACATCATTCTAAAACTAATGACAGAAGTTTCAGCAAGTTTTTAAGACTTATAGAGGTCGAAAACTCAACAGAGAAATTTTCATTGACCCTAATGCCAGGGGGTGCCGATAGGTGATTGAGGTGAAATCAGAGCAGCCAGAGGCCATTTTTTATGAATGAGAAGTCTATATTGACTATTTCAGACATTTTGGAACCAATGGAATTAGTTTAAGAAAATTTTGAGAACTTCTATACCTTGAGAAACTGATGCGAAGTATTGGGAAGCCCTAGGCAAATTGTGGATGATAGCCTATTTTGGGAATGCAGTGCTCAATTTGAGAAATTTATCAGTTGATATTTGATGTATGATGTCTGTTGGATACATAAGTAGTGTTTTCAGTGACATAAACAAAATTATGAGGGATTTTGTTCCATTTAGAAGCTCAGCTTAGCTTAGTGCACCAACAGAAGGAATCATGTCAACAAGAGCCTAAAGCTATTTCCAGAGTTTGGAAAACCATTAGAGGGATATTGATGGTATTTTCAGTCCTTTGGATCATTGTTGTATTCATTGGAGTTAAGTATTTACTTGTAAAAAAAACTTACCATAATCCTAAAGAGCCGAGTCGAGATGACAAAGCTCAGAGGAGATGTAGCCCACAAAATTTCGGGTGAACTCCTAGATTAAGTTTGTTGTTGTGTTTGAATGATTATTTGCTGCATTATGTTGCTGTCATACATGTTAAATTTCAGAAAGAAAAAATGAACTTAAGACACATAAACAGTAAAAATTCATACACCACTTTCAAGTAAATAATTCCACAAAATTGTCGAGCACAAGCTATATCATTTAATTTAAACTGAGTGGTAGGTTCTTGAAATACATACAAGTTATCCAGAACATTTTTAGATCAAAATTAGATCTTATTATCTTTCCTGGCTTCCCAGCGATACCCTGTAATTTGATTTCCTTTCCTTTCAAACAAAATTTAAAGAAATTTTCTTGAAAATTAAAAGCTATCGTCCCCAAATATTGTAACCATTGCACTCCTAGTACAACATCAACACCTCCCATTAGAATGGAAAGATTTGGACTATTCAATACATATTCTCCCATGGTTAGCGTGATATTATGGCATTTTCCAGAGGAATTTATAGTTCCTCCATTTGCAACAATCACTTTAGATTCTGATGTTGGGTATAGGAAACAATTCAAATCCTTGGCTACCTTACAATGAATAAAATTATGGGTACTACCCGAATAAATTAGCACTATTACATTTTTCTTCTTGATATGTCCTTTTATATTGAGTGTTTGAGGAGTGGTAATTCCTCCCAATTCATTACATGATATGGCCTGACTAATTTATTCTTCTTCTAGTTTTAAAATTCTGCCATCCACTGAATTTTCATTTATTCTCAGTCCACAAATAATTTCTTCTCAGCACACTTATGACCTGTAGTGTATTTTCTTTCACAACTATATAAAAGCCCTTTTGCTCTTTTTTCTTCCGATTTTTGTAGTGTTAAGCTTGCAGGTAGTGGAGGTTTAGGACTAGCAATGCTTCCATCTTTATAGATGTGAGTGGTAGGCTTCCTTGTTGCCATAATTTTACATTCAATTTTTCTTTCCATCCTGAATCCCTTCTCCAATGAATTAGGTTCCCAACCGCGAACTTCATGTTATATGTTATCCTTTAATGTCCCTATGAATACATCAATCCTATGTTCCTCTGGAATATCATTTATCCTTATATTAAATTTTTGGAAGTCTTAAATTTTCTCGACCATTGAACACTTTCTTTGAGATTTATCAATTTGCTAAAGAAGGTGTTGCTCTTTGTATCCTCATAATGTGCTATGATTTCCTCCATAAAATTTGACCAAGTGAAATTTTTTTTATGGGAGAAAAGCCATCAATACCATACAAATGTATTTTGCTCTAAATGTAAAGTTGTAATGCAAACCTTTTGTTTGTTTTGCAAATTATTGAGATAAAAATATGTCTCCATCAGTAGTATCCATGTTACAGGATCCTTGCCATCAAACTTCCTCATATCCATCTTTTGAATATGGTGGTTCTTCAATCCAACATTAGAGTTTATGAAATCGTGATTAACATTTATTTCGTTGTCTTAATGAGTTTCCTTTACTATATTTCTACCTTTAGGAATCGTTTCTTGTATTAACGTTCCCATAAAACCTTCCATGTCGGATTTTAGATCATTCTTCATGTCTTCCATGTTGTCTTTCATTTTTTCATCAGTCTTAGCTTCCATGCCATCCATCTTAGCTACCATGCCAGCTTCCAACTTATCTTCCATGCCATTCTTCAAACCATCCATCTTAGCTTCAACCCCTTTCTTCAAACCATCCATCTTAGCTTCTAGGCCTTTCTTCAAAACTTCCATTTCATTTTTTTTTTCTCTTTGCGAGAGAGAAATTTGGTGCACTTTCTCTTGTAATTTTGATATGTCATGTTGCGCTTCTTCCTCTTCATAATTCATAGTAGAGCCTTTTGAAGCCTTAATGGGTGTTGAATTATTTTAAGGTGGAATTTTAGAACCCAATACTCATATATATGCTTCAATATGCCCTTGGAATCACTTCAAACTGATTTTTCACACAAGACTTATGCAATTAAAAAAAAAACACGCACTTTTTTCTTGCTTTTGATGAGCTCGATATTGAAACTAAATTATATATGTGATTTTAGATCTTCAATATCTGAAATTCAGCCCTGAAGTAGCCCTCTGTATCTTCTTTTGAATGCAATAGGTCTGACCTGATTTTGATTCTTCAAGACAAAGTCATGCCCAATCTCCCACAATGACCTAATTATGGACTCGTTAAGTAGAGCGAACTTGTACGACGTGCCATGTGTCACTGTTTCCTTCTTTAGCTCTGAAATTGATACATAGGAAACTAAAGTCTATGTACTTGAGGCCACTATTTACATAATTCCAATTTGATGCCCAGAGAGAGAGTTATGACGATTTTCCCACAATCACCTCTTTAAGATGAAATTCAAGAGCATGAAAAAACCCTCACTACCACATATCATATCTCCAAAAATATTACGAACCAAGATATGAAATTTTTACAGGAAGTTCCTCAGGATTTCAGATTCGTGTGATAAAAAATTCACCTTCTGATCCTTTGTAGAAAAAAACTTTATAGAGAAAATTCCACGATGACCTGTTTGGAGCAGTGAAACACTAGAATCCAAAGGTCTCATACCAAATGTTATGAAAAAAACTCCAAAATTGGAAGAAAAGAGAGATAAATGCCTCATAAATAAGCCACTTTGATGGATAAACCTCATTTACATTACATAAATGAACAATTCTTGGATCATACAAATGAAAAAGCCTCCTTCTATATATAGGAGTCCATGGGGTCACAATATAATCCTAGCTGACCTAAAAATAATAATGTAAGGGCACAATAATAACAATATTGGGGTTAGAATAACAACAATAAGGGGCTATACTAGTATTATAGGGACCTAACGATGTCTCTCTATATATCGCTTTTATTCCAAAGAAAAAAGGAGGTGTACATACATTATCAATATTTGGAAAATTTTGATTAATGGATAATATATATATATATATATATATATATATATATATATATATATATATATGAAATCAAGACCTCAATACCTAATGTAGAAATTTATTAATACTGATGTATTGCCAGATTCTCCTGATCTAACAATATTTATCTTCTTGCTAAATACAAAATCCTTCCACTATTAATCTTGCAGAAAATTAAATCGCCAATTGCGAACACATGTGAAGAAAATCAATTGCACATAAACATAGTTGTTTAACGAGAAAGCGTAAAGGTAAAAACTCGAACTATCATATATTATGTATATCAATGGAATCATGTAACAATCTCATAAAAATCTTAGTACATCAAGCTCTCATTACAATCAACGATCATTACACACTGTCATGCAGAAATTTTCATATCTATGCACCAATTTCTTGCCTCCTGACAGCCTGACTCCACTGCGTAATCCCTGCTGAAGAAGACCCCTGAATGAACTCGAATTGGCCTTGCCTTGACTATGTAATCCTCATTGGCATCTCCAATGTGTGTTAGATGCATTGAATGCATCACTATAGTCACAAAAGATAGTCCATCTCACCCTTTCTCCTATCTCTCCACTGGAACTGACATGCAAGTAGTTAACTGTTGTATTTGTTCAATTTCAAGTGCATTATTAGTTATGAATTAATTAAATAATTAATTCACTAAAATCTCAGTAGTGTATCTTCAGTTAGAAACTAGATACAACTAGCACAACTGAGTTTAGCTCACTTAACTAATTTAAACTAAATAACAACTCCCGTAAAAACTCTTCCAACTCTGTCACAACTTTGCTCCCAACCACCCTAGGAATTGCGTAATTCCTTCAGCCCACTGATTTTCCAAATATGTTCACTAAAATAGAGTGCTCCAAGAGAATAAGTTGATATTTATTATCTGATTATTATCAAGGGCTAATAATAATCGACATGCATCTATTTTTAGATTTACGACCTATAAATAGATTTTGCCCAATATTGTAAAAATAGAATTTCATTTATTTTTCAAATTTGACCAACCATCTACAAATAGCATCCTGCAACTTATAGAATATGCTCACCATGTCTAAAAATAGACATATACCTAAAAATAGCCTGTGGGCCCCACTTAGTGAAGGTGCTTAATTTTCACTAAGCTCATCATCTTGTTGAATCTCAACGATCCCTCTCAGCAAGATAGGGATTATCCTTCACCCCGATCGTGCCCCTATGGTATTCAAATTTTCTCATGTTGAGTGCCTTTGTCAGAATATTTGCATCCTTATATTCCGTCGGAATGTACTGAAGCAACATGATCTTTCGCTGAACACAATCTCTGATATGATGATACTGGATATCAATATGTTTAGATATATCACGAAACACAGGATTAATCGAGAGTTTAATGCAATTCTTATTATCACAATTTATCATTATAGGATCTAACTGAAAACCAAAAAAACCTACTAGGATCTTCCTCATCTAGATAGCCTCACATGCAACTTGAATTGCTACCATGTATTCTTCTTCTGCTGAACTGAGTGCAACAAATATTTTCTTCTTATTGTACCAAGAAAATGATGTAGATATGATACTGAAAGCCCCTCCTGATGTGCTCTTTTTGTCTATTAGGTTGCCTACACAATCTGCATCCATGAAGCCATGCAACATCACCTCATTCGTCTATATATACCATAAGCCATACTTATATGTGCCCCTAAGATACCTTAGGATATGCTTGCCTGCTTTCCAAAATATCTTGGTAGGCTTAACCATTGCTTGTGAAAGTTGTTTCACCGCATAGCATTTGTCTGGTATTGTATTGACTAAATACATGAGCGAACCCACCAAATGTCGATAAATAGTTCCATCCACTACCTCTGTCAATGTAGCATCCTATTTCCTCCAATTTCCTAGAAGAGGAGTATCCATGGGCTTGCAGTCCTCCATGTGAAACTTACCAAGTATCTCCTGAGCATACTTTCCTTAAGACACAAATAGTTCACCTTCTCGCTGTCATATTTCCAATCCAAGGAAATAATGAAGGAGGCCCAAATCCTTCACCTCAAACTCCTTTCCAAGATCTTCCTTGCATGAGTGTATCAACTTCTCATCACTTGTTAGTATTAAATCATCAACATAAAGAAAAATGATTAAAATCTTACCCTCCACCACAATTTGTTACAGGTTTGCATCGGCCTCACACTTTGTGAATCCAATTCCAGTGAAATAACTGCCGATTCATGTGTACCAAGAATGTGGTGCTTGCTTCAGCCCATACAATGTTCTTTTGAGTCTGCACACATGCAACTCACTGCTGAAGATCCCAAATCCTTCAGGTTTCTCAATGTACACCTCTTCCTCAATGATCCCATTAAGGAACGTAGTCTTCACATCCATATGATGAATGTGCCAACCCATCTTCACTGAGATAGCAAGGACGGTCGTTATGGAATAATGTCATGCGATAGGTGCAAAGGTTTCTTCATAATCAATCCCCTCGATCTGTGAGAAGCCTCAGGCAACAAATCTTTCCTTATACTTCCCAACGCTCCCATCAACAGCTTGCTTTACCTTGTAGATCCATCTTGATCCTGCAACTGATTTACCTACTGGCCTTGGAAAAATCTCCCAAGCAATGTTTCTGACAATGGAGTCATAGTCCTCCACCATGGCATCTACCCATGTGGGCTCCTACGTTTCTTCTTTAAAAGAAGATGGCTCTGTCATGATACACTTGCTCATAAGATCCATGTATTCAGTAAAATGGTTAGGTTTCTGTCTCTATCTGCACTATCATGTATGGATTCCTACATCGTTTACCGCATCGAGCTTTAGTCTCTTAGCTTCTGTGGTACACTTTCTTCCCGTTCTGATGTTTTTTTCTGCATGAGTGGACTCCTCCACTCCATGAATCTCCTCTTGTGGCTGATCCACATCTAGAGGGTCATATTTGGGAACAAGAATTTCCTCCTCCACATGAAAGTGTAGCTCCCTCTCAAGTGACAAATTCATAGACTTCAGCTCATTGAATTTTATATCTTGTCACACCACAGTCATTCAACTATTTGGAAAATACACACGATAATTATGGGGTGTTTCTGTGTACCCCACAAATATCCCAACTTATGCAGTTGGCTCTAGCTTCTTCCTGGCATCCTTTGTCACATGAATGTAAATAGATGAGCCAAAAGTCTTCAAATGAGAAATATCAGGCTTCTTACCAGTAAAAGCTTCTTCAGGTGTACTCATGCCAAGTACTCTATGAGGACAATGGTTTTGCACACAAACTGTAGTGTTGCATTCTTCCGCCCACAAGTGCATCGGTAGGCCCTGGTCATGCAACATAGCTGGTGCAACATCCATGATCTTTTTGTTCTTCCTCTCCGTGACCCCATTCTGCTGTGGGTTATGAGGCGTTATGAGTGCTCTTCAAATTCATTCTTCCCTACACAATCCTTTGAATTCATTCGAGATAAATTCACCACCATTATCACTCCGCAGAGCCTTCACTCGCTTCCCCAACTCCTTCTCCACCAATTCTTTAAACTCACAAAACTTTGAGGATGTTTCTCTCTTCTTCTGCATGAAGAAGATCAAAAATATACGAGAATAGTCATAAAAAAATATAACATAATACCTGTGTTTTGTTGTTGAAGCAACCAAGAAAGGTCCACACACGTCTGTGTCAATTCTCTCCAGGATCACCAAAGCACGATTCTCCTTCTCATGAAAGGTGGTCTTCACAAAATTACCCATAGTACATCCCTTGCACTGATCTGACTATGCAAGAGTACCCTTGGAAAGTCCAGTAAAAATCTGCTGCAAAATCTTCAAGGCGCCATGGTGAAGTTGGCGCAATCTCCTGTGCCATAATTCACCCTCATCTCGGCTCACCAATTTTACTGCTTTTCCCATCATTACAGCGCAGCCATCTACCTCCAGCTTGTAGATATTATTAACTTTAATCCCTATCTCTTGGTTTGAACAATTTTTTTATGTCACAGGAAAGCTTTTCCATTGTTGAAAACAACATCATAACCTCTGTCCTCCAACATTACGACCGAGACCAAGTTCTTCTTCACACCTAGAACATGCATAACATATTTCAATAGAAATGGTTTACCTGACTCCCTCTCAAAGGTAATGGTTCTAATGCTGGTCGCACTGTATCAACCATCGTCGCCCATCTCTATATGAATTTGGAGATCCTTCTCCTCCAAGCCACTAAAAAAATCCTTGTCGACCGTCATATGGAAGGAAGCACCACTATCAAGATACCACACCGATCCCATTACAGTTGAGACCAAGCTTGCGATCAAACAGAAATCAAGTTCAAATTGCAAGGCTAAGGCCTCTCCAGCTGTAGCGCTAGCAACCTTCTTGTTCTTCTTTTTCTGTGGACAGTTAGTACCGAGATGCCCATGTTCGTGATAGTGAAAACACTTCACCTTGGACAAATCTAGCTTCTTGCCTTTAGCCTTAGATTTTGGATGGGATTTATTCCCCTTCCATTTCCTTGCTTTGGTAGCCAAATCTACATTCTCTTCATCATCATTCTTTAATGAAGAGCCATCCCTGGTATTCCACCTTATCTCCTCCTGCACAAGATATGACCAAAGTTGCTCCCAATGCGGCAGTTTCTCCTGACCATTGACAGATTCTTCGTAGTTGTGCCAAATTTTTGGAATCCCAAGGAGAGCCAAGCTCACCAATTCATCATCCGAAACTGTAATTCCCACACTCCCCAACGCATCCCTACATTGGACAAACTTCGTGAGATATTTTGGAATATTTTCGCCCTTCTCCATTCTGATTTTTCTAAGCTTATCTTTCAGTGCCAACTTCCTATAGTCATTGCTGATTTGGAAAATATCTGTCAAATCCTTCCAAATTCTAAATGGAGTGGCTTCCTGTGAAGCCTTGACAAAATATGGTCTTTCACACCTTCCAACAGAATTCTTATTTTCTTCACTACCTTGTTTTGCCATGTTAGGTCCCTATATCACTAGTATAGTCCCTTATTATTGTTAGTGTAACCCCCTTATTGTTATTATTGTACCCTTGTAACCCCCATTTTTTTATTATTGTGCCCTTAAATTATTATTTTTAGGTCGCATGATTACATTGTGTCTACTAGATTACATTATGGATCCAACACTTACATGGTGGTAGCGATAATGTAACTGTATCATCCAAGAATTGTTCATTCTTGTAATGTATTGAGGTTCTTAATATGGCTATTTTCGTTGATAGACCTTTTTCTTCTATTTTTGAAGCTGGTTACACAACATTTGGTATTAGAGCTTTGGATTCTAGGGTTTCACTGCTCCAAACAGGTCATCGTGGCATTTTCGCTATAAAACTTTTTATACAAAGTTTCAAAAGCTGAAATTTTTAGGGTGCGAGGCTGAAATCCTAAGGAATATTTTCTAAAAATTTCAGAGCTTGGTTTGCAATATTTTCGGAGATATAATCTGAGGAAGTTATGTCTTTGTTCAGGCTCCGAAACAGGTCATCGTGGCATTTGCGCTATAAATTTTTTTCTGCGAAGGTTCAGAATCTAAAATTCATATGGTGTGAATCTGAAATCCTAAGAAAATTCTTCAAAAAAATTCAGAGCTTTTTTCACAATATTTTTGGAGATATGATCTGTGGAAGGTAGTGCTTTTGCAGGCTCCTTAATTGCATCTCAAAGTGGTGATCATGGGAAAAGTTCAATAACTCTCTCTCTAGGCATCAGATTGGAGTGCCGTAAAAAGTGGTACCAAGAAAATAGACTATAGTTTCTTTGCTATCAATTTCAGAGACAAAGGACGAAACAGTGATACATGACAAGTCGTACAAGTTTGCTCTACTGAACCAGTCCATAATTAGGTCATTGTGGGAGATTGGACACAACTTTGTCTTGGAGAATCCAAATCAGGTCAGACCTATGGAATTATAAAGATAATTGAAAGGGCTACATCAGTACAAAAATTTATATATTGAAGTGCTGCAATCACATAGATAATCCAATTTAAATATCGAGCTCCTCAAAAGCAAGAAAAAGGTGTGTATTTTTTTTCTGAATTGCGTAAGTCTTGTTTGAAGAATCAATTTTAATTGATTCCAAGGGCATATTGTAGAATAGATATCAGTATTGGGTTCTAAAATATGCCCCGTAAAAATAATTCAACACCCATTAAGCCTTCATAAGGCTCTACTATGACTCATGAAAATGAAGAATTGCAACATGATCTATCAAAATTACAAGAGCAAGTGCAAAAATTTTACCTTCACAAAGAGAAACAAAAAATGAAATGAAGTTTTTGAAGAAAGGTGTGGAAGCAAAAGATGGATGATGGAGGTCGTACGGAAGCTTGGCGGAAAACATGAATAATGATCCAAAAACAGACATTCTATTATTTGACAAAGTTGATACAAGAAATGCTTCCAATGGTGAAGATATATGAAGAACCTGTTACAGCAACAAGGAATTTGATTACAAACCAGTTAGAGCGGAAGAACCACCATATTCCAAAAATGGATACGAGGAAGTTTGATGGAAAGGATCCTGTAACATGGATACTACAGATGGAGCAATATTTTGATCTCCATAACGTGCAAAACACACAAAAGGTACGCATTGCAACTTTACATTTAGAACAAAATACATTTGTATGGTATCGATGGCTTTGCTCCCGTAAAAAAATTGTCACTTGGTCAATTTTTACGGAGGAAATGATAGCACATGATGAGGATACAAAGAGCAACACCTTCTTTAGCCAATTGATAAATCTCAAACAAAAGGGTTTAGTGGGGCAGCACATTGAGGACTTCCAAAAATTGAATATAAGGGTAACTGATATTCCAGAGGAACACAGGATCGATCTCTTCATAGGCACTTTAAAGGATAACATCCAACATGAAGTTCGTGTTTTGGAACCGAATTCATTGGAGAAGGCATTCAGGTTGGCAAGAAAAGTTGAATGTAAAATAATGGCGACAAGGAAGCCTACCACTCAATTCTATAAAGAAGGAAGTGTTGCTACGTCTAGATTTCCACAACATACAAGGTTGACACCACAACAATTGGAAGAAAAAAGAGCAAAAGGGCTTTGCTACAGTTGTGATAGCAAATACACTAAAGGTCATAAGTGTGCTGAGAAGAAATTATTTTACATAGATTGTGAGGAGGAAGAAGAAAATGAACAAGAAGAGGATATACACCAGGAACCAACCCTAGAAGAGGAAGAAATGAGTCTGACCATATCGTGTAATGCATTGGCAGGAATTACCACTCCTCAAACTCTCAAGATAGAAGGACATATCAAGAAGAAAAAAGGTAATAGTGTTGATTGATTCAGGTAGTACCCATAATTTTATTCATTGTAAGGTAGCCAAGGAATTGAATTGTTTCCTATACCCAGCACCAGAATGTCAAGTGATGGTTGCAAATGGAGGAACTATAAATTTCTCTGTAAAATGCCATAATATCAAGCTAACCATGGGGGAATATGTATTGACTAGTCCAATGCTTTCCATTCCTGTGGGAGGTGCTGATGTTGTACTAGGAGTACAATGGTTACAATCTTTGGGGACGGTAGCTTTTAATTTTCAGGAACTTTTCCTGAAATTTTTTTCAGAAGGAAAGGAAGTCGAATTACGGGGTATTGAAGGGAAGCCGGGAAGGATAATAAGCTCTAATGTCATGAAAAAGCTTCTAATGAAAGAACAACGAGGTGTAATTGCACAATTATGCTCACTAGAAGTTCCAACATCAAAATCATCTATTTCTGCAGATCTCAAACAAGTCTTGGACAATCATTCAAAGGTGTTTGAAAATCCCAAAGGAATCCCACATATTCGTGATCATGATCATGTTATTCATTTGATTCCAGAAGTGTTCCTCCAAACATCAGGCCTTGTAGATATCCTTACTTCCAAAAGAGCGAAATTGAACGTATGATTGCAGAAATGTTAGAGGCGGGGATAATTCAACTAGTCAAAGTTCTTTCTCTACTCCTGTAGTATTGGTACACAAGAAGGATGGATCATGGTGAATGTGTCCGGATTATAGGGAGCTCAATAAGCTCACCATTAAAGACAAATTTCCCATTCCTGTGATTGATGAATTATTGGATGAATTACATGAAGCAATTTATTTTACCAAGTTGGATCTTCGTTCAGGATATCATCAAATTAGAATGAAGACTGAAGATATTCTGAAAACAGAATTTCGAACTCATGAGGGTCATTATGAATTTTTGGTCATGCCTTTTGGCCTTACCAATGCACCTTCTACATTTCAAGGGTTGATGAGTTCCATTTTCAAACCCTTCCTTAGAAAATTTGTGCTAGTATTTTTTGATGATATACTAATCTACAGCAGGTCTTGGAAGGATCATGTTGAACATGTTGACAGGGTGCTCAAACTATTGCGGGAGAAACAATTATATGCAAAAAAATCCAAATGTTTCTTTGGAGTACAAGAGGTGGAATATCTGGGTCATATTGTATCTCACGAGGGTGTTAAAGTAGACCCTAAAAAAATTAAAGCCATTAAGGAATGGAAAGTCCCCACAACCATAAAGAAGTTGCGAGGATTTCTCGGGTTAACAGGGTATTATCGCAAGTTTGTTAAGAATTATGGGAGAATAGCAGCACCTCTAACAACATTATTGAAGAAAGATGCATTTTCGTGGACTCCTGAAGAAAATAAGGCCTTTGAACGTCTTAAAGAGGCAATGTGCCTAGCACCGGTCTTAGCTACGCCAGACTTCACAAAAACCTTTATTGTGGAATGTGATGCCTCAGGAAATGGAATTGGTGCAGTTTTAATGCAGGAAGGAAGACCTTCCTGATTCTACACAAGAACTTCAAGCCTTCGTGATGCTGATATTCCAAGAGGTAAACATTAAACAACGCATTTTTTAGTGTCAGCTCAATAGCAGCATTAGGTGCATTTTTTTGTGCAAAAATGGTTGAAACCTTAGAAAATAAAATAAGGAGATAACTAGCATCCTTACCATCCCCATCATAATTGTCCCCAATAACTATTTCATGAAAATATATACCTTTATGACTTTCCCGCAACTTTGGGATAGTCATAGACTTCTTTTCTACTTCCATATTGGTATATGAAGTATTCACAATCACTAGCATTCCTTGAATTAGAACAATAACAAGGAAATATAGCGGGAAATAAATAGAATTTGGGGAAAAATTAATAAAAATGAGCACCACATATTATTTTCTAGTACTCAATTGCCTTATATTATTGCTTACATCACTTACCTTGTCTTTGAGTTCCTTGAAACTCTATTTATCACCAGAATATGCATCTACTAGTGCATATTACGAGTGAATTTAAAAATGCATCTACATTACTCTATCACTCTACTGAGTTGTTTCAACATCATTAATAGTAGCATTAGCATCCAAGTGAAGTGAAATTTAAGATGGGATGGGTCTTTTGTTGCAATTGTATCAGGTCTAGATACAAGTAAATGAATCAGAATTATTTCCATAGGTTTGGGGACTCCAAAATTGATGAGGAACTCAGACTCTTCCTCACTTTAAACTTATGAGTGCCTTTGACTTAGCCATATGTATTTACACTTTCAAGGGTATATATTTCTCTTGAGTTTGAGGTACTCTTCTACCTGTTCAATTGTCCAAGCTTCACTTCTTCAAACAATTGTAAGTATCATTCTAGGAATTAGAGACTAAATATTAGCTCCCTCTGGATTCTTGAATCAAATCATGTTTTATTCTGGAGAGTAATGGCCTCTTATTTGTATCAGTAAAATTTCATCCTTATATTACAAGGGAGGATCGTTTTAGTTGTTGGAAATACGGAGAGGGGGGATGAATCAATATTCCTTTCAATTAATATTATTATTAATCTTCCAGAGCATTAGTTAATCTTCAATTATTATCAGTGTTTGTACAATGATAGCAGTAAACAAAAGGAACACAAATCCACACAGTTTTTAAGGTGGAAACCCCCTCTGGGACAAAAACAGCCTCAATGATTTTCTAATAATTCTTTAATCTTCAACTCCAATTGAAAAGAAAGCTCCAACTTCCTATAATTTAGAAAAACATTCTTCTTCGGCTCCAACGCCCAATATCCTTCAGTAGTCAACTAAACAGATGCCCCAACACCCAATGAGCTACAACTCACCCTAGCACCACCATACCGCTGTAAAGTTTTCACGGGCTTGAACTTGTTGGTGAATTCATGCACCAACCTACCACCACCCTACCACCCTATAGAAGAATAAAAGAATAATGGACTCCTGTAACATGGAAAATGGTCCACTTTGCAATGATATAAAATGATGTAGAAGAAGAACACACACTAGGCTATAACCCCAACTATGACACAACCACCTAATGATGATCCTAGACCTCTCGACACTGCCTCTTCAACTCTTGGTAGATACACACTTGCACAAATTATAGAATGATGCTTTCATAACGACTCAATACAATGATACCTTTACAATGACTGTATGCAGTGTTTCCCACTTGAAGACTTCATGTGGCAAAAATTTCTCTGTTGTTCTGCACTTTGATTAGTGATCTTGTCATGCTACCCTTTCTCACTCTTCAAAACATTAGATCATGCATTGAGTCTTATCTTACTTGTAAAAAGTCTTCAAGGAAATACCCATGACATGATAATATGAAAACTAACCTCATCCTCTAGAGCATATGTCAGTGCTAAACATAAACAACAAATTAGAATATAAAGAACCAAATGAAATTAAGAGATGAACTTGCATATATAGAATATACTTACCTGTATCTTACCTTTGCTGCATCATTTTTCTGCAACTTTCTTTGCTTTGCTTCCCTAGAAAGTATGGTCCTTAACAACCCTTGACAACCCATGATCTAGCTTTTTCTTGCCTTCTAGGAGCTCAATATTGAATTTTATGTATCTTTGTGATTTGAGACCCCCAATATGTAATCTTCCATCCTATAGTAGCTCTCTGAGTCTTCTTTCCAATGGCATGGGTCTGATCCGATTTGGATTCTTAAGGGAAAATGTATTCCCAACCTCTCACAATGACCTAGTTATAGACTAGTTCAGTAAAAAGAAATTGTATGGCGTGCCATTGTTTCCTCCTACGGCTAAGAAATTGATATACAAAAAGCTAAATTATGTGAAATATCCACCACAATTTATAGAATTCCAATCCAGTTCTCAGAGAGAGTTATGACGATTTTCCCAAGGTCGCCTCTTTGACATGAAATTCGGAAGCCTGTAAAACCCTAACTTCCACGGATCTTATCTACGAAAATGTAGCGAACCAAGATATTAAATTAGGACACGAGCCTGATCAGGGTTTTTTCCAAGTGGGTTTTTTTGTTTTAGCATGTGAATCTTCGCAGAAACAAACTTATAGCGAAAATACCATGATGACCTATTTTTAGTCACAAAATCCCTACATGAGGAGGATATGAGGGTCACAATTTATATAAATTATTAGGTTTGGAGGGTCTTCAAGAAGTGAACGTTGGAGGGATTTTAGGAGCTTAAAAAATTATTAATTATTGATTTTTCAATGACCATGACCAATTATTAGTGTCATGGCACAACCCCATGGGGTTTTAGCCTGCTAACTGGGGTTATTAACTTCAAACACCAATATCTCTCAAACCGTGGAGAATTATGTGGTGTGATATATATCAATGGAAACATATTGACAATTATAAACCATCCAAAATATCCTTGACTCAGAATAGATTAATTTTCAAGTCAAAATTCCCATGCAATATCAGGGTAGCCCCTAGTGCTACTTGGGTTGACATCAATGACAACCACTGATCAAAAATCCCCCCCTTTTTCATTGATGAAAATAGAATTACTCCCCCCTGCAATCATGGATCCTCTTCCCACAAAATTCTCTCCCCCTTTGACATCAATGGAAAATGGTAACCCCCCTGACACACAACCATCTTGCGGACCTGTACACACTTCCACTCCCCCTTTATTTTCTGAATAAGGAAAATCTAATGAGAACTTGGGAAAATGAAAAGATTTTGGAGAATATATTCAAATGGTTCATGAGTTAAAGGTTTAGTGAAGATATCAGTGATTTATTCTTTTGTACCAACATATGTTGGGAAAAATACTGAGAGGGGGGAATCGGTGTTAGAACCAAGCGGAAACTTTTCTTTCGTACTCTAAAGCCCATACGCTACTTTGCTGAAGCCAACTAGCATATACATGCGGATATCCTTCATAAAACTACATCCTTTAGAATCTAATTATGCAACTAATTCTTCCACTTATATCATTCCATCATTCATCTTAGCGAATTTACATAAAACGGTAAACATTAAAAATGGAAACGGGAATAAACCACATCACGCAAAGCATCACACATGAACACCAGGATTTTAGGTGGAGGCAAGTCGAGAAAAATACGCTGGTTGCTCGGCCTTCAATATTTTATTATAGAGAAAACATCTTACAACATATGTCTTGGTCTGAATCTCTGCAACATGCCGAGCACCCACACGCTGCGTTTCGGCCTCTCCTGGAAGGGAGCTCCAACCCCCTGACTCGTTTACCAACCTCTCCTAGAAGGGAGCTACGACCCCCTGCTCTCGTTTACCAGCCTCACCTGGAAGGGAGCTACGACCCCCTGATCTCGTTTACCAGCCTCACCTCGAAGGGAGCTACAACCCCCTGACTGAAGGCTACAACCCTCAGCACCACCTTGGACCACGTTTCATCAATTTTCACACTGGATCCAACAACTTCAATAGAACACAACTTGCAGGCCACGTTTCATCATATTTTCAGACTGGACCCTCTCCATATATTTAAGCACAGTCAAACATCAACAACAGATAGCTAAAACAGAGCAAATCAGATCAGACATTTCAAACCCCATACTTCAGCAAACCCTAGTTTGCATACGCGCTTTCCTTTCACTGATGTCACGTATATACGCGCTTCTGTCCACATCAACCAGCGTATACCTCTGTAAAAATTACAGAGTTAATTTTCACTGCGCATACGCGCTTTCTCTTCAGCGAAGCCGCGTATATACGCGCTTCCTCTGCGGCGAAGTAGCGTATCGATCTTCAATAATTATAGAGCTGCATACTTCTTCAGATCAGACATTCAGTTCAGATTCAACCCTTTACTTCAGATAGATGTTCGCCTCATCACAGATCTAATCACTCCATAAACAGATCTAGCAAATACAAGTACATTTCAGATCTAAAGATCCCGCTTCATCTTTTCTTCATAAGTGCATCATAGATTCAGATCTATTATCAAACCTTTACCCTTTCCATACAGATATACTTCACAGAGAAGTATTCATTCAAGCTCAGACATCTTGCACCCACACACATGATTTGCACAATGAATTTCTTCTCCTTATATAGGTTTATCCTTTTTCAATACCACGGGCCCCTTTTTCAATACCATGAGCCAAAACAATACCATGAGCCTTCAATACCACGGGCCCCTTTTTCAATACCATGAGCCAAAACAATACCATGAGCCTTCAATACCACGGGCCCCTTTTTCAATACCATGAGCTAAAACAATACCATGAGCCTTCAATACCACGGGCCCCTTTTTCAATACCATGAGCCAAAACAATACCATGAGCCTTCAATACCACGGGCCCCTTTTTCAATACCATGAGCCAAAACAACATTACTTCTGATGGTATTCCTGGACGGGTTCACATAGACGAATCATTACTCAATACAATGGTTCAATACCATGGTGGTTACCCCTGGTTTTGCACTTTATGAGCGCTTTTTCCCATACGCGACTTGGAACGTTGTTTCCCGCGTGCATACGCGACTTCCCCTAGACAAATCCACGTATGCCTAGAGACATACTCTTTTTATCATAGATCTATCACATGATGAATTCCTTTCTTCATTGCCTTCTATACTCACTGTAGATACATCAGATTTAGTTCATCAAGACATGTTCTATCAAGCACAACTTCATCAAGTAAGTTGCCATCATCTTGCCATTCAAGGAAAACACTCATCATCATATTGCTAACAAACATCACTTCATATCAGATTTACATCATTTACCAAGTCCATCAAGTCAAGAATAACTTCATCAGGTGGATTGCCATCAGGGACAACACAAGTCAACTATCTCTTCTCTTCATCTTCATTCAGTGGGTTGCCATCAAGGACAACATTCTGCATCATATTGCCAACAATATCCCCCTTTGGACTTGATGGTAACCACGATGGTGTTTGGTTACCACGACAGATAGGTACATTAAGAATATAATGACACCATGTCACTCTCTCCATTTTTGACACCATTCAAACACCATGTCACTCTCCCCCTTTGACATCAAGGGCAAAGGGTGGATCAAAACCAACATACTCTCCCCCTTTTCTCCACATGCGGAAGAAGCGTTCTGCAGATCTGAGATATACTGAAGTGACCAAGCTCCCCCTGAGTTCATGCTGAATCTTCAAACATGTTTTCCAATGAAGTACATGACTCTATGAACTTCCTATCACCAAGGACTCATACTTACATCAAAGATCCAACCAAGTGGATTTACATATGAGACTCAAATACCCAGCCAAGTGGGTTTACACATTTCAATTGAACTACCCAACCAAGTGGGTTTACAAAATTTGACTCAGCTACCCAACCAAGTGGGTTTACAAATTTGACAAGTCCTTACATGACTGAATATTACAATTTTACATCATGGGTCTTAACAAGACCTTTTCATCAAATTACAAATAAGACCATTTATGACCAACACCAGAAAATCCTCAAGAAAGAGAACATGTTTCAAAATAATGCCAACAATGCATTATACTCAGCAAAGCTAATGCTCCCCCTGAATCTGTGCATCCAAGCATCCTTTCCATATGACTAAGGCTCCCCCTTAGTTTGTGCATCCTGAACACTTTCACCAATAAATCATCAAGGCATCTTTATCAAAACATTAGAAATAGAATTATGAGAACTGGAACACCACCAAAGATACCAAACAGTATCAGAGATACCAATCAGTACTGCAGCTGTGCTGAAGAGAGCTGACTCCAAACAGAAAATTGTCAGCAATAAGACATACGCGGTTTTATGCGCATGAACTCGCGTATATACGCGACTGTGTTTCAGGAAACCCGCGTATCCAATACCATCTTCTAAATTTTAACCAGATCTAATCCTCTGTGAGAAAAAGACAGTGTTCAGCTTCTTTCTGGGATATTTGAATGCTTCCCTAGACTACAGATAGATAGAACAGTGTATTTTTGTTTTCAAGCGTCATCCAACGGTTGTAGCATAAGCACATTAGTAACCAAGCCTTCAGATTCTTTGCAGCATCAATACAATCTTTCCAAGTGAGATTATCATACCAGAACAACATCTTCAAATATGTGTCAAACAATCATCCATGTGGTCCAATATCATCAAGATCTTCAAGATTTAACATGAAGTAACATATGTAGGCAAAAGGTCTCAACCATAGTAACAAACTCTGCATGATTTATTTCTAAATCGAATGACTTCCAACTCATCCATGTGTGAGCACAAAAGATATTTTTCAGTAACCAGGGATCAAAATCTTATCATAATAAACCATATACCAAGTCATCATCATTTGAGCATCACAAAACCAAATAATAAGAAGTCATATTGCCAACAATGCAATCATTAGTATTCAACCTGCTGCTCCCCCTGAACCAGTGCTCCTTCTTAACTTGTGCAACCTGAATACGTTCATCAGTAAGTCATCAGCAACAATCTCTGCATGAACTGCCCTTATCTCCGAATTATAAGACCTTCATCTCAACAATGAATACTCTTCATCAAAAAGCAAACAGGACTCATCCATAATCTTCAACATAAGAAACCAAGTATCATATCATCATTATTATAGAACTGAGAAAGTAAGCTGATACAGAGTCAATAATACAGTTATAAACAGTCAGACTGATGCTCCTCCTGAACCTCTGCTCCAGATCTTCAGCTACCATATAAATTCTCTTATCATCAATGCATACGCGACTGTGTTTGCTGGAACTCGCGTGTATACGCGACTTTTGTTAATAGAACCCGCGTATGGAAAGCGAAGCATAGAAATTTTTCACATTCCTTCATCTCCCCCTGAACTTGTACTTCCTGTACCTGTCTTCTTCATATCAGATGCTTTGTTAGAAATACATATAACCAGAAAAATCAAATCAATCATGAGAGACATCATACATTGCTCCCCCTGTGACGATACATTACTAAATCTCATAATGTATCCCACATCATTCCTGTAGTCAATCAGAGAAGTAAGCTTCAGAAGCAGATGACTGCAGTAGGGTCAAAATTCCCTACGTTTCTGATCGGTCCTCCATCTTTTTCCAGATTTGTTTGAACTTTCTATTTGTGTACTGGAAGTTATCCAATTTCTCATATCTATTCAACCTGCATTCTTTTTCTACATGTCCATACTTGTTACAAGAGTAACATCTCATGTGTCCAGAGAAATAAGCATAAGAATCATAATGAGTATTTCTAATCATCCTCCTTTTACAATCAGCTGCTTTATGTCCATACTTGTTACATGAAAAACAATATCCCTTGAAGAAACCAGAGTACCTTTCTATGTAGGAACTGTTTGATTGAGGCTGAAATGATCTGCTCCTGCAATTTGCTGCAACATGCCCACAATTATGACATTTAAAGCATTCAACTTTATTGACTGATTTCCTTTGAGATTTCATCATTGTTGGTTGACCTTTTGTTTCTTTCAACACTTCAGGTTTTTCATTGACATCCTCTGAATTTTTAGCACTTCCTTGTGAGCTAGATTCTCCTTTAACAGTTTCATGGAAGCCAAGACCAAGTTTGATAGCAGGAGACCTTTGATTACTCATAATATTGTCCAAAATATTAGTACTATCTTGAAACCTCAAAAGTTTAACCTTTTCTTCTAATTTACCTTTGAGAATGTTTACCTCAACCTCCAAGGCTTGACATTACTTCGTCAAGCTTTCTTCTTTCCTTCTTCCATCTTCTACTTGATCCTTCAGATTTAGAATCTCTTCTTTCAACCAATTTTCGTTTTCTTCACATGTTTGTTGCAGCGCTTCATTCTTCTTATTTGATTTTTCCAGATCTTCTCTGAGAGAGATGATTTCTGCTTCAAGGCCTTCCTTTTCAAATGACAGAGGTTCTTTATTCTTCTTATTTGATGCTTCAAGATCTGTTTGTAGAAAGATAATTGCAGCTTCAAGTCCTTCATTCTTCTTGCTTGATTTTTCGAGATCTGCATTTAGATTGTTGATTTCTGCTTCTAGTTCTTTAATTCGATTGGATGCATAAGTATGAAACCTTTGATACTTTTCCACCTGTCCATTTAGCATTTCTATTTGATCTTTCATTTGAGAGATCATCTCTTTGTAGATAGAATCTTTCTTATCAATTTCCTTTTGTTGTTCTTCAACTTTGATCTTGATAGCTTGTTCTAGATCCACAACTTTACTTTCACTTTCTACACCATTGCTTGCACAAAGAAGATTACGAGGGCCCAAATCACTATCAGATTCATCTTCTTCAATTTTCTGAGATATCTCCTTGCTTCAAGTAGCCTTCTTCTTTTTCCTCTTTGCCATGAGCACTTGTAGAGCTTCGTCAGAATCTGTTTCATCTTCTTCAATTTTTGCTATACATGATTTCTGAGGTATCTCCTTTCCTCGAGTAACCTTCTTCTTTTGCTTCTTTGCCATGAGCACTTGTAGAGCTTGGTCAAAATCTTCTTCATATTCACTGGACACTTCATCATCATCTTCATTTGCATAATAAATCTTCCTCTTTTCAAA